>WTXE01000229.1:0-42867 GCA_022496225.1 Russula aff. rugulosa BPL654 | reverse complement strand
ATAGTACAGAATAGGAAAGAAGTAAGGTACAGTGATAAAGTAACAAGCGCAAGACACGATAAGATATGGACAGAGTGATAAGAAGTGAGCAAGGGCATAATACATGGTTTAAGGCTCAAATTGTAGCTAATAATATCCTAAATCTAGTGATAGGCACGGGTAACCCATGGGTATTTTTGGGAGTACCTGTACCTATACCCATCAAAACCCCTACCCGTGGGAATGGGTAGGGGTTTGTAGCGGGTATGCTTCCTGCCACCCAACCCTTACCTGCAGAAACCCAGACCGCTCACAAGGGTAAGGGTTTCTTGTGGGTTGCAAAAATCTTACCCACACCCGCACCCGTGTGGGTAGGGGTACGAACCCATGCAGATATACCTATACCAGGTACTTAACTTTTTATTACTATCTACTGACTGCTGCTAATGTCATGTCTCCGAGTTGATGTGCTGCAATTTGCACCCACCCCATTTTAACCAGTGTGCATTCAACTTCAAGTTGACAAGTTCTCTCTTGTGTCTCCACTCAGTCGTAACTCTTCAGCCAACACATTGTGAACCAACCTGACCGCGAAACTTCAACGTTTCAACATTTCAAGCCTCACGTGGCCTCACAGGCGGACTTTCCCCCAGCTTTCCCACTCACCTGTCTCATGTCGCATGCTTCCATATTTGTTACTCTGTATCATGTATATTTCACATAGAGATATAGTATACAGTGTGTAAGATGTAGTGCTGCATAGGATGTTGAGTCTGGAACCATGAGATCTGGAAGGAACGAGATGCCACTCCGATGGAACTGCTCAACAGGGAGAGCACTGGCACATAAATGCTCCATACTGAAGAGTATCCCAAGCATGATGGGCACATGCACAAGCGGCATCAACGACTCAAACTACTGTCTTAATGTAGAATCATCTGTCTTGCATCTTCCAGTATTTGTGCCCTTCGTTTCCATTTGTAGTGAAATGACACCGCGTTGGCCCATGTTTCAATCTCACGGTCACGTAGGTCTTGACCAAGCATGTTCACAATATACTTCTCTTCCAATTCCTTAGCCTGCCTCACGAGGTGAAGATATGACAGTAGAGCTACAAGTGAGGATGGGAGGTGGGAATTGTGTCGTGAACACCCGCTGCCTGAAGCTAAACCCGAGCTGGTATTTCGTCAACGAGAACAGGATCAGAAAGCGCTGCTGATTCGTGCAAGGGATGCCACACTGCTGTTGCGTGAACCAAGTAGCGATGCCCTAGGACTCGGCTGAGATGAAGGTGCAGAAAGAAGGCCAACAGTATCTTTGCGTTCGCGCGCCTCAAGTGATCCATCAGGTGAAAGTTGTCCCGAGCGGGATGCATGGTCGTCCTCGCGATCAGACTCCTGTAAGACTTCTGAGCTGATGCTCTGATGCAACTGACGGTGCCTCTCGAAAGTTTGTCACAGCCTTGAGGCCGTAGACCGACTGCTAGTGTAGAGGAGACAGGATTTTGTGCTGTCGAAGGGCGTTAGTGGCCACCTGCAGCAGCTGGATGGCGTGGGGGCATGGGCAGGCCGCGTACATCGTGCAGGCTTGGCATGGACGAAGAGGGAAAGACAGCCGGGCTGAAGTGGGGGAGCCACCAGAAGGTGGACAACATGGACAAGGGGAGAGGGAAAAGAATAGGAACACCCATGGTATCTCTCACATACCCAAGCCTACTCCAGTTGCCGAGGCACAGAAGTGCACGAATGGACTGTGTCCGCATTGTGTTCATCGCAGGATGCATCGTGGCGTCTTCCCGTTCGGTCCTAGCATTCACATGTTCTGGATGCTCGTCGATGAGGTGTGCTGCCAAGTCATGAAATTCTTCCATTGCAGCATGATATAGGGAGACTGCTCCAGGGTTTTCTCCAGGGCGCATACTGTTGTGAGGCCAAGGCCACCGACGCATCACTGAGGTGGCGTGGGAACAAGCCGGAAGGAACTGAGGACTCGACTTAGAGCCTTGGAAAGAAGAGGGAATGTCGACGAGTGGACACAGACACAAACAGGGACAAGAATGAAAGACTCAATTTCTTTTCTATTCGTGTGCCACTCCTGTGTGCTGCTTCTGAATCCCCTTCTGCTGCCTTATGACCTCAACAATGCTGCACCAACTGAGCTGTCGAAATGAGTCTGAAAACTCAACATACTCAACACCTCAACGCCTCAATGGCCTCAGCCCTCACGCAGCCTCACACACCTCACGGGCAATGCCTTGGACAACAGTTCAATGGGATTCTCAAGCTGTAGCAATTGCCAATTGCTCTCTCTATACATGCATGCTCACAGTCCAACACTTTAGGCATCCTATCATGTGGCCACTGGCCAGACACCGACCGCTTTGTCTTGGACACAGTCTGATGATCTGACACCTTATGGCCTCATGTGTCCCCTCCTCGTGGCCTCCTATTTGACTCCAAGTCCGGCACCTTTCTTGGCCAAGGGCAACTCAGTTCTAATGTTGTCAACAGTCTCCTCACCTGTGGACCACTGATGGTGCCATGCCTCCCTTGGACGTCACCAACACCATGCTCATAAGCTACTTCCTCAAGCACATGCACGACAAAAGGACTCAGCAAGCCCAATGTCAATTCACGCCATGGGTATATGCTGCGGGTAGGGTTTTCTGCTTACCCGCAGCTGTGGGTGCGGGTTTTCTACATACCCGCAGCTGTGGGTGCAGGTTTTCTACATACCCGCAGCCACGGGTGTAGGTTTCTGAGGGGTCCCAGAAACCCTACCCATACCCGTACCCCTTATACCTGTGGTAAAAACCCGTGTGGGTTACCCATACCCGTGCACATCACTACCTAAATCTGATTCTGTATGAACAAGAGTAAAATTTAATTAAATGTTAATGTAAGAAATGATAGAAGGAAAGAAACGACATGCCATTCTCTTGTCACTTCTTAATGGTGGAAAAGCGAGACTTGTATGAGATGAAAAAGAAATCTATCACGAAAATTGAAGTCAGTACTTGGTATAGCCACCCTGAGCCTTCAATAATGCAGTAACACAACGGGGCATGCTTTCATAAAGGTTTCCCAATGCTTTCATTGGGAAATTGGCCCATTCCTTCTGAAGAGCGACCCACATCTCCTCCTTGTTGTGTGACAATGGGTTCCAAGCATGAACAAGAGCATCCAATTGGTTCCAAACATGCTCAATAATGTTCATATCTGAACTTAATGGTGCCCATGGCAAACACTTGACATTTTTCATCTGAAACCACTCCTCAGCAACCTTGGACCAGTGTTTTGGATTGATTTTCTGCAGAAATATGATGCCCAATGGCCCAGTTTGCCTCAATTTGAGATTCTTCATAGACCAAGAAAGTGGTCATTAAGGATTTTGACATAATCTGGCCCACACATGATCCCATCAATTTGATGAAGTCTTCCTATGCCCTTCACAGTAACGCATCCCTATACCATCAAATTCCCAGCATCATGCTTGATGTTCTTCTTGATGAAACGTGAATCTAGAGCTTGTCCAGGCTTTATCCAGCAATATTGGCAACCATCTGACTTGAAGTGCATGAATTTTGACTCATCCAAAAATGTGACCCTTTTCCAATCCTTAACAGTCTATGATGCATGCTGCATTGTCCAGAGCCTCCTCTTCTCCTTATTGGCTGAAGAAATAAAGGGTTTTGACTTCCGAACACGACACAATAACCCTTGTTTCTTGAGATGCCTGCGAATCATGTGAACAGACACTTGAGGAAATGCCTTCTTTTGAACTTTGGTTGCATTTGCTGCTTTCACTTGTGACAGCATCCAGGCAGCAATCTAACATTCTCATATCTCCATTTTATGAGGGCGACCTGTTTTGAGGTTTATATGATAGTTGTTGCCACTTTGTTTGAACCTTTTAAGAATTCAGAAGACAGTTGTGCAGTGAATGCCTATAGAATTGGCAATTTCATTAAGACTTTGGCCCTGCCTTCGACTATTGACAATTCAGGATACTTTTGAGGGAAATGTGTAGACTATGATAAGAAGTAGGTTTTCTGTGAGAAAGAAGGGATGGTGCAAGGGTGTGTGCAGTGAAAAAAAAGAAAAAAAAAGTGCCACTCAATGCTTGTTGACAAAAGTAATGCACGTCACTTTTTATGTTTCAATGGTTCCCACACTCTCAAATTCAATTCAATTTTCCTACAATTACTCATTTTTGATAATTAGGATGTATATATATGCACCTAAATATGCAATTTCTATGTAGGTTGATATGTAGAATTTTGAAAGCATGAGCCATTTTTTTAGTAATCAAGGCACGTGCAATACTTTTGTCCACCACTATAATTGAATAGGTTCCCCTTTCCTTGTAAAGTAGGTTTATGAAATGTTTCAAGACAGTTGAATGTGCAGATGGTTTGAGGGTGAGAAAGCATTGCCGGAAACCACTTTTTCCATAGAAGTTGAGTCCAATTCAACAAGGGCTTCATCAAACTAACAGTAGTTGATAGTAATAAAATGGGTGCTCAAAATGTCAAAGACAATGAAATTCTTGGGCCTAAGCTAACGAGTTGGGCAAGATGCTCTGAAATGATCAAGTTAATAATAATGGCCAAGCTTCTGGGAAGTGTCCTTGCAGAAACATTGATCATCCCACCTCTGTTGAAACAGTCAGTTGATTACTTTACATCAGGTGATTTCAGGATTGTGAACTTACCTCAATATGATGCAAAGGATGGTTTTAATGCAATGCAAGAATACATTTCTGGCACTTCAACAACCCTCCACTCGTACAGTCTTTGCATTTGATCATCCCTTCAGCTTTCCCACACCTTGAACATTCAGTCCGACCAAGATAATTGCCCAGTCCATTATGTCATAGTTGTCAGGAATTAGTCTATCGCACAGTGCCATATTCTTTTACTTTGCTTATCAGCCACTTGTAGCTTAGTAATAGTATATAGTAGGCACACCCCTATGTAGCTACTCTCTAACTTGACCTCTCTGTCCCTTCTCATGCTAGTCTTGTGCCTCAGTGCCGATTAGTATTGTGAGCACTATGTGCCATTGAGCTGGCCTCACCTGCGATGCAGGCAAGTTAATATCCATGTTTCCCTCTCTCTGCCGTTGGTTGCACTGCAGAAGCATACTCTTGGGGCACTTTCTAGCTCCAGCTCACTGCCCAGGTCCAAGGAGAGGCCTGGCTGGCAGCAGCTCGCGACAATAGTACTTCATCTAAAAATGTGGCTCAAAATGTAAGCCACTCTTTCAGTCGATCCTAATGCTTAATTAGAATCTGTTACACATAGTAAGGATTCTGAGAAACTATGTACCACATTTTTAGTGTGTCTTTTCCTCTTGGATTTAGCATTAGGGTCCTCAATCTGATCATGAAAGACCATATTGTTGTCGTTATATGCATACTCAATGGTGGTCTCAGGGGTATTGGACTATGGCAAGGACTGTGGAGTGGGTGTCAAAGCTCTAATTGATGGGTCTGAAGTGAATGAGAGAATTCTGGATTGAACTTTCAGGATGCCATATCGCTCATACACAGTGACAATTAGAGATGCAAATGGCTCTGTGATTTCAAAGAATGGCTAAGTAAGGCAGAATCTGGTATGTTTGCAAGATCGTTTTAATGAAGGTGCTTCACTGGAGAGATTGAAATGTTTAGCCATGAGGTTTAAGATTTTTTGTGGGGAAAAAAGAGGAATGAAGGAATGAAAATTATGAAATGGGTGTAGAAAAGAATAAGATTGGTGAAATACCATATTGCTGATATCTCTTTCAGATAAAATACTTTTAAATTATCATTGCAATTGCAAACAAATACTCCTCAAATTGTTCATGTTATATTCTTCATTCCCAATCACTTATCTACAGTGGCTTAAAATACTGTCCCAATGTTTGGCTGTTTTGGAAAGATGAGCTCACAACAAATCAGGAAAATTATGTAAAATAGTGAAAATAATATATATTATAGAAAGCATCTTAGCTTTCGAACAAGCCTAAAATCACATGATACAGGCCAGAATTGACTGAGTTATAAGTATAATAAGTCGACCTATCATTGGGATAGTACTTTGACCCTTTTAATAATAATGTTTCATCAATAGAGACACCAATTTAAATCCCAGAGGGCTGAAGTTAAGCATGGACATAGTGTGACCTATAGTAAACTCAAATCAGGTGCAAGTTACCTAAAAATATTTGCTCCTTCTCTACTATTACTATTACAAACCCTTATTTTCTCATTAATTTCAATATATCGTTTCTCTTTTTTAGACTGACCACCCACGTCAAATTGCAGTCAGAATAGCATTTAAAAGCATTCTAATAAACTTTAGCACTGATAAAAAATACCTTTCACACCTTTTAAAGCCCTCTAAAGGTTATTATATAAAGTTTTCTACATATAAAATATACTATATTGGTCATTTTCTTATGTTTAAAGAAGCAAAAACAGCTCTATAGGTTTACCAAAATGCCTAACTCAATTAAAGACCCAGTTTCTTCAATATTTTGCGCATTACTTCTAGCATATTAAGCCTTATGGCACATATACCCTTTTAAAATCATCTTAATTAGATTGGAAACAACTAATTGGATTGCTTAGAGTTGGCAGAGGACCCCTAGTGGCTTTATCTCATCTATCTTCACAAATATTTTCAGATTTTTAACGGTTTTATTCCTTAAGCTATTCAATAGCTCAGTTTGACTAGAATGATCTACAGCAAATTTAAAAAGGTATTTGTGCTGTAAAGCTTGATATGCTAGGAGTAATGCTCAAAATATTGAAGATACTGGTGTCCTTAATTGAGTTAAGCATTTTGGTAAATCAATAAAACTGTTTTTGCTTCTTTAAACATAAGAAAATAACCAATATAGTATATATTATGCATAGAAAGCATTATATAATGACCTTTAGAGGGCTATTCTGACTGCCATTTGATGTGGGTGGTCAGCCTAAAGAAGATAAATGATATATTAACATTAATGAGAAAAAAGTGTTTGCAATGGTAATAGTAGAGAAAGAGCAAACATTTTTGGGTAACTTGCATTTGATTTGAGTTTACTATAGGTCACACTATGTCCATGCTCAATTTCAGCCCTCTGGGATATAAATTGGTGTCTCTATTGATGAAACATTGTTACAAAATGAAAGGGTCAAAGTACTATCCCAATGATAAATCAGCTTATTTTACTTATAACTCTGTTAATTCTGACCCGTATCACGTGTTCTTAGGCTTGTTCGAAAGCTAAGATGCTATTCTATAATATATATTATTTTAATTATTTTACATAATTGTTCTGATTTGTTGTGAGCTCATCTTTCCAAAACAGCAAAACAGTGAGACAGTATTTTGAGACACTGTAAGTTATGTCGGGCTCGGCATGGACAAAGTGGGGGAAACAGCTGAAGTGAGGAAGCCATCAGAGGGTGATGAGAATACTGTATCTCCAAATGACATGAAGAGGTGTGATAATGTCAAGGTAAGATCCTTGAACTCAGACAACTGGTTGATGAGACAGTGTCTGTCACAACTGCACTGATCAATACTGCAGCCATAAAGACTTGTATCATCCTGAGCCTCAAGCACCTGTAGCTGAGGGGCTGGGTGGTCAACTGGGTGGTCAGGGTCAATATGATTGGCATCAATGAAAACTGAAACAAGTCAACAGAAAGGCATCCTGGACTGTTGAGGCTATTAAGGTTTGGGCCTAGGCCCTGGCCAAGTCAATGGGAGGGGGTGACTCGGGTGAGACGCATCAGCTTGGGCTTAAGCTTTCATTGGGTTGAGGACTTGGACCTATTGATATGTTAATATTGAAGGGAATTTAACATTCAACTTGTGCTTTGCTTTTGTCTATTAGATTGAGGGTTGGAGGCTACAGAGCAAATCGAGTTTGTGTGGGTTTAAAAAATAGTTATGATTATGCACTAGTTTGAATTTCAATGTATTATGTTGTTGGTTAGTCTGGATTGAGGTATTACCCTGTGATGACTGCTGAACAAAAATACTGGCTTGAAGCATGAAGCAATGGTTCCTTGAAGCAAAACAGAATGAGCCACATTCAAAGAATTCTTCCCAACAGTTACAATGAATTCTGTGAAATGACCTGTGCCCCAGTTACAGAAGATGAATATCTTCAGCAGGTTCTGCTGACCTCGTGATGAGACAAATGAGACAACTCTAACAAGTACATAATTACTATTTTAAGAAAAAGAAACTGACTACAGTTTGTGCAATGTATATGCCATTGATAGGTATCATAACAACACATGCAGCCTCAATTCCCATGTGGGTGGTGGTAGTGTCCTCAAGATGAAGGGAAAGCTGCAGATGCTTCAATCCTGACAAGCATATTAGGTGTTAACATATAATAGCCAATGGAAACCATTTGTGGATGAGGAATGGGGTAAGTATAAGGAAGAGTGGATGTCAGAACACCCCAACGAGAAGTCTTCAAAGACCAGGTTCACAATCATGAATGAATTTATCAAGGAGAAATATGAAAATGAGACTAACGAGATGAAGGCATGATGTGAAGACCTTAGGAAGACAATTAAAGAAGAATATCCAGATGATGAAGGCTTAGCCACAAACATTAATTTCCAAACGTATGTTTCGTCACAGTATCACAGAGAATAATAGACACTCACCTTCTCAGACAAAGGGCAATCAATAAAATTCCATGCATACTTGCATGTATCAAAGAATCGATTGCAAAACAAACACTTCTAACATTGAATATTACAGATTGCAACACACATAGGAAAGATGAAGGATAATAAAACGTTTGAGAAATTTCTCAGTCAGAAGGAATATAATGATCACCTTCTTAGGCCTTACAAGCAATTCCTGCACTAATCATTCAGTAAGTACTTTTGCTATAATCTAGTGACAGATATATAAACTCACATAATTGATAGCAAGGGAAGATTGCAATTCATGCAGCAGTTTCAAGGGCAAGATCACTGACATAAATTCTGAGGCCAAGCAAATAGGGAAATCCAGTGAGAAGGATGCTGGCAATGTGATAGATGACAGTGCCAAGGTGGAGGAAGCTTCTCAAGGGGTGCTGTGCTCAGAAGACACACAGGCCATACTCCCAAGTGATGACCTTCATGCCCTTGAATCAGCTAGATATTAAGGAATGATTGTTAGGAAAGTAAAAAAGTTAGGAATTGCCATTTTGAAGTGTGCCATTAGTATAGTGTGCTCATTGTTTCTTTGATTTTACAAGAAAGAACAGTAAGTTATTGTTGTCCTTGACACCATTGCATATGCAATGAAAACACTGTCAGAGCCAGGTGGGCTGCTTGCAAAGGGCTCACACATTCAAAAAACTCACAGAATATTATTGCAGAGAATGCAAATATGCATGGTGCTATAATTATTCTTATTATATTTTAGTCTAAATTATAAAATTAGAATCATCTCTGACTCTCCAAATCCTATCAGTCTGCCCAGACCACAATTGTAGATTCTAGCCATAACTCATCCATACAATGTGAAACTGAAAGGAAGAGGCCCTACCAATTATGGCTCTCCCTATCTTGCCTCTACAAAGCAATTATTGTAGAACTTCCTTCTGGTAAGCGTTATGTGCATTGGGTCAGTGAGATTTCACTGACTGTGTCTCGGTTGTCCTCAACCTCATCATTCAATTGTCGGAAAAACCCCAATTAGCGTATCAGGGATTGCGACAGCTTATGGCCTTATAAAAGCTTATTGGCTTCTGCGGGCAGTCTTATCAACACGTTATTGGAACATATAACCTCACTGTAAGTGCTGGTTCGTTTCCGCACGTGAGCATATCAGAGCTTTAGAATCCTATCAGGTTGTATCTGTTGGAAAAGTCCCAATTAGCATATCAAGGATTGCAGCAGCTTATGGCCTTATAAAAGCTTATTGGCTTCTGCGGGCAGTCTTATCAACACGTTATTGGGACATATAACCTCACTGTAAGTGCTGGTTCGTTTCTGCACACGAGCATATCAGAGATTCAGAATCCTATCAGGTTGTAATAAACATATATTATAATGCAAGGACGACTCGGAAACGAAAAAAAAAACGAAAATTGCTAAGTCGCATGTTTGGCATTGTATTTAATTGTGGCTGATCATTTAATTGAAAACGAACCATTTTCCTTTGGGTTCCGGCACGCTTTTGCAACACTTCATGCACTCCACAGCATTTCGCTTGGCCATTGTTTTTCTCGCCCCTCTCGTTGTGTCAGCTGCACCGCTCAAACGTACTCTGATGCTGTCACCATGACAGTCCTGAGTGAGTCTGTGTGAGTAGTAGTTGATTCGTAGGGTAGAGGGAATCATTGATGATACCCCCCCCCCCCCCCCCGTTTTTTTTTTCTCTTCTTCCTATTCAACTTTCACCTCTGTCCTTGAATTTCGAGTGGTCTATGGCTGAGCTGGATGGAGGACTGACCATGAGGCGAGACGCGGTGTCATTTGGGGCCTTGTGTCTGGCACCAGGTTCCCAAACACTGTCCCTTCTCAGAAACCTGTTCCTTAATGGGTTCTTCTTGGTGTCACGATACATTACCCAGCTTTTCTTCTACGGCACTGTAATCACAGCCCAATCTAGAACAAGAACTCTGGAATGCCTGCAAATCATATTCAGTGGGTGATGAGCATCGTCTCCCCTATCGGTGCTCACGCGTGGTTGACCCAGACTTGGACTCGGACTTAACTCCGATGCTCCCATTCCACTCTGCGGGTCCGCATAAACGTACGAAGCCGACATGTCCCCGACTCTCTCCAGACCGCCAAAGGATTTCAGTGAACGCTTTACCTTCGGCAGACGTCCTCCGCCCATAAAGAAGCTTGAACGAGTGCTTGACAAGATCTCGGGTCATTTGCCTGCGACTCAGACCACGCCGCTTGAACCCCATCTACAGATTTGCCAATTAGATTATGAATATAGAGAGAAATAATCACAGGTGAGTCAATCAGAAATTGATCTCAAAGTGTAGTTAGTACAATTGAAGATCATTCACATTGTTTGTGACAACACTAAGCATATCACTAGTTTGAATTTGAGAAATCTATCAGAGTAAGTCTAAAGTTACATTATACAGATTATTTCAACCTGGTTTGACAGTATTGTCTTTTTTAAGTGCTTTAGCTGTTTAGTTTCAGAAGTACATCATTATATCAAGGTCAATCTGTCTATAGATGGTAATATATGCATTGGCTGGCTAGATTCAAATGTTTGAAACCCATCTTCTGAGCTTTTCTATCATAGCATACACTATTCAATGCATTTTAGCTCAACAGGTTTCCAAAAGGCTTGAGGCAATTAAAAAAAGTACCACCTTCAATAATACAGTGTAAAATGTTTTCAAAGCACAGGCATAAAAGTAGTGGGAAAGAAAAAGTAACCTTATTATTTTTGCAATAGATTAAAGGTGGCTAAGTCTGAAACAATTGAATAATTTACAGATAGTTTGTCAAATTGCTTAGTGTTCATTGGCAGAAGACCTTTTAGCTTCTGCTCATTACATCTATTTTTAAAAATAATTTCAGATTTATATTGATTTTATTTCTTTTATTAAACTCTTAGTTTAGGCCAGTTTACATTAGTTGGAACAATAGTAAGGTTAGTTTTTCTTTCTCACTACCTTTATGCCTGTGTTTTGAAAATATTTCACACTTTATTATTGAAGGTGGTACTTTTCTTAATTGTCTCAAGCCTTTTGGAAACCTGTTGACCCTGTTGAGATGCATTGGATAGTGTATGTATGATAAAAAAGCTCAGTAGAATGACCTATAATGAACTTTGTTGGGCTTTTTGTAAATTCTAAAGGTCACTCCAGTGTTTCTGAATACTGCTCTAGCCATGTTTTAATGTGGGAAGAGAAAAGTTGTGTTCGAGTTGATGAAATGAGAGAGATTTTATGACTGTGCCAGTGAAACATAAGTCACTGTTTTGAGTCACTTGCATCTGATTTTGGTTTGTTATATGTCACAGTATGTCCATGCTCAGTTTCAGCCCACTCGAACAACATTTAGTGTCTCTATTTGTAAAATATTATTATAAAATAGATGGCTCAAAAACTGTTGCAATGATAACCCATGTTTGAATGGGACATATCTCTACAACCACAGGGTCTGATCACTTGATTAAAATATTTTTTGGTAGCCAAAAAGGAATACTTTCCTCAACACCACCCCCCTCACCACAAATATTCCAGTGGCTGTGGTGCAGTGCCACCTCCTGCCAAACCAAGCATGAGTTTCTCAAATGATGGGGAGGGGAGGGGAGTGCAATGTAGATAGGGTGTAGCACAGGTACAGGTTAACTCATGGTGTTTGGGCCACAGGTCATACAGGTATGAGCCCACTGCAAAGGGCTTGTATTGAACATTACTGTCAAGCATGAAGGAGAAAATAATCTTGTAGCATAAGAATGTATTTGGTTGGAATAGGGTGGGAAAGCTTGTGGAGGTTCAGAATACTAAGAAGGCAACAATAATTTCAAGACAATGACATTCAAGTCTTGAATAGCCTGCCCAATCCCCTGACATTATTGTCCTTTGCACATGACTCTGCAGTCACATGATTTTCATTACTTCGGATCATAATTTTATATATATATGTAAGTTAGGTGTATGCCAATTTACAAAGTATAAAATGATTTAGGTAATGTTTCATCCAATATTGCAGAAAATATAGCCATTCAATCTGATGGGGAGTTTTAGAGTACTTTCAAAAAAATCAAAACTTCACCTAGGTCATTTCATACTCTATAAATCAGCATGCACCTAACTTATATATTATAATCTCAATTCTAAAATGTCTCAGGATTAGTGAAGAATTGCAGAAAATATAACATTTTACAATGTAAGTAATGAAAATCACATACATAACTGCAGATTCATGTTCAAAAAACAGTAACCCCATTGAACATTTCTGGGTGCATGTCAAAAAGGAATTACACAAATATCCTAAAGGTGTGTATGAACTTTTGGGACAGGGTGGTGGAAGTATGGAATGGGATATCAGCAGAAACATGCCAAAACCTGTAGAAAGCATGCCAAGAAGAATTAGAGCAGTTATTAAAGCAAAAGGGGGTCATACAGAAGTGTTACAAAGGAGTAGTGAAAGAGAGATAGGACTGTACAAAACTATGCAGTTCCTACCTTACTAGACATGGTTTTTGTAAAAAGAGCCTCCTTAGAATTTATATAGTTATATATACTTTTGTATAAAAAAGTGGTTCATGTTGTGATTTTTAAGATTGTAATGTGACTGTGGTGTGTACAGGATACTGTGTAAAATAAATAAAGTCAAGTACATCTCAAACTGTACAAATGAGCTAAAGAAGTGATTGGCAAAGAAATATCTCTGATGACACCAAGAATAATTCATAAGTGTTCTTGCCTACTAATGTGTGAAAAGCTGATTCCATTCAAAAAATGTTGTTCATTATAATTTGGAGATAGATGATGACATGAAACATCTATTTTTTTTTCACCAAATGTGATTTTGATTAAAGACACAAAATGCTTGAAAATACCCTGATAAAACTGATGCAGCACATTTAATGTAATTACTTAGTGATAAAAAGAGTACCACCTTCAATAATACAGTTTGAAATGTTTTTAAACATAGGCATAAAGGTAGTTATTCCTGGGTAAGCTACCACTAGATCTTCATGTGAATGAGTCTACTCTTGACTGGAGAGTTAGTGCAAGTGTACAATGTGAGAGGGAAGGATTGGACAGAGATAAACTAAGCAAGTGGATGTGAGCAAAGCATTGAAGGAAGGTTTATGGTCCTGAATTCACAAAAGAGACCAAGTCTGAAGGGACTGTGGCCTTTACAAGTAGTCTTATATACAAGTACAGAAAGATTGTGTCACAATATTGTAAAAAGATAAGATGCATCAGCAATTCTGGAATGTACCAGAAGGTGTGTAGTAACTTGTAAAAGTTATGCACATTCCTCTGAAGCCCACATGGGATGGGTATCAGTTGGACTCAGTCTCTGTGTTGTCAATGGGACTGTAGCGTGTGACGGTGGTGTGAGGGTGCACTGGTGTGAGTTCGAGGTGGACAGAGAAAAGATGGACTGAATGAAAGGACTGTCAGCAAGAGAAGAGGATATGCACACTGTGGCATGGTAGCTTGCATTGGCTTGCAGTGTGACTCCTCAGGCAGACTGATGTGATGTGAAAAGAAATGCATCCAGAGATGACTAGCACACACAAAGTGGGGGAATACATGGCTGAAATTTGATGATGCTACAACTCTTGGACCCTGGCTTAAATACATGAAAGAAGAATGGCTATCAGCAATGTCAAGATAGGACAGGTAAGAGAATAAGAGGAGATCAAAAGGCAAAGATGACTTGAAATGGATAAATGACAGGAATGAGAGGGCCGTATTGAAGGGAGGAGACAAGGGAGTGTATGGCTGCCATGTGGTGGCAACGTTGTACAAGTCTTGTGTCATGGCTTGAAGGGTGTGCTGTGTCAAGTGCACCATAGCAATTGTGCAGTCCTTGATGGAGGGCAAGCTTGAAGGGTGTGTTGTGTTGAGTGCACTGCAGCAACAAAGAGATCCTTGATGGCAAAATGTGCTTCTAGAAAGGCAGTGAGACTTGAGACCCAAAGTGATAACAATGAAGTGCATAGAGCGAGGCCAATGCATCACTGAAGTGGCATGGGAACTAGCCAGCAGGAACCAAGGACTCAACTTAGAGCCTCAAGAAAAGGGAAGGATGGACGATGAGTGGACACAAATGCATGCAGATATGAGAATAGAAAACACAATAACTTTATTTAGATGCATACTACACCTTTAAAATAAGAGGCTCTTAAAGCATAAAAATACATGTGAGACAATGAAAATGGAGATGGAACATTATTTGGACATGTGGGCAGAAAAATAAATGACAATTGGCATGATTGTGCATTGTATCAAAGAGGAAAATGGCACCCCCATAAGGACTGCCAGAGGCACAAGGTTGGCAAGTGTGTGATGTGCATGCAAGAGACACAAGCAACAAAAGTGTTGGGCAATAGGGGGTATGAATGATGGCTAGGCTCAGACTGGCTGTTACTGTGGCGAGCAGTCAGACTAAGCTGTGGGGGAAATGCCCGGGATGGACGTCTGTGTGAAGAGTGATATCAGGGACTGTAATATATTTTTCCCAGGCAGGTGTAACTATATATATACAATGTAATAATGCTATGTAAGCGGCCAAGCAGCCGGCTACTCCATGGGCTACGTCACCGCCCAACAGTTACCATCCAAACTTGATTCCAATATGAAGAGTAACCCATACTGATTCAGTCTGACTGAGCCAAAGACTCTGGATTATATGCTTGATCATTATTCCATTGCAAAGACTCTATAGGAAACCAACCAAGGCCTTCAGACGATTGGTTCATCAGGAAGATGACACTTTACTTGGTGTGACTTGGCCATGTCATCCATGTCACCCTATGTCATTCCATGTTACCCAAATGCAGCAATTGTGCCATTTACATTGCAATTGGCCAAAAAAAAGATTGAGCTCAATTTGACTGAAAATAGTCAATAGGGGCAGTCAGAGTGGGCGATTCTGCAACGATTCTGGGTCCGATTTTGGAGATGATTTTGCTTTGATAATCGCTCCATAATCGGCCATCACTCTGACCGTCCTCGCTTACTGCTTTGATTCTACATGCGATTCTGTTCGATTATGCGCTTTTCTCAAAAGGCTAATTACTGTACTTATATTAAAATTTGAATTTTTTTTTTTTTTTACTCCTTTGCATCCCTTCAGTTATGACAAAAAGCAGTCGCCGCCTAGCCCGGGCCTACCACCTGGTGAAGATGTACCACAAAGTTCAACAGGCTCAAATCAGTCGCACTTTATGCCGACAGGCTGAGCTGCTCAGAGCCCAAATTCGCCACAGGGCTTCACCAATGTCACTGAACGACTCTTTGTCTGAGTTGTCTGTTGGCAGTATCGGGCAGCAACGCAGTTCCGACAACATGAGTGACTCAGACTCAAGTTCTGTCAACTTCGGAAGCTCCCTATGGTCAAGTTCTGACTCATGGATGTCTGACATGTCAGGCAACTTGGAGGAGACATCAGATGATGAAGATGAGCCCATGCCGACACTTTTGGGACGTGAAGGTGAGGGATCAAGCTCTGGTGGGAATGACCATGATAGGTATGATAGGACACAAGTGGAGATGCTGACGATGAAGGAGGAAGCGATGATGAAAACTCGAAGGGTGAGCCTGTCAGATCCAAAGGGGTACTATCACGCCTCATCCGAGAAGAAATTACAAAAATATATTCTCAGCGCTACGAAATACCACGCAACAATCTCCCCTGTGGACCAGCATATCTTCCCCACATCCTCATCGTCCAAAAACATCAGCGCCCGGACCATTTTCACTTGGCACTTCATGTATCACCAAGCACCTTCAATCGGATTTTAGAACAAATATCGGATGACCCAGTATTTAGCAACAACTCATCCAATGGCCAGCTGCCTATCGACAAACAGCTTGCTATCACCCTATATCGCTTCGGACATGATGGAAATGCAGCAAGTTTGCAGCAGGTAGCAAACTGGGCAGGCATTGGTAAAGGAACAATTACACTTGTGATGCGACAAGTCATGACAGCAGTGCTCCATCCAAGCTTCATGTCAAACGCAGTTCAATTTCCCACAGAAGAGGAGAAGGACAGAGCAAAGGGTTGGGTTGAAGTGCACTCCTGCCATGCTTGGAAACATGGATGATGTCTTGTGGATGGTACTTTGGTGCCATTGTCAAAACGACCAACATGGTTCGGTGAGAGCTATTTTGACAGGAAGTGCAACTATTCCCTCAACATCCAGGTATGTCATGACAAGTTTCACACACGCCCTTCGAGTCCAACTGATCATCACTTGTGCAAAGATCGTTTCCTTACCCAATCTTCGCATTATCAATTTCAGCTATGGTCATACAGGCAATACTCATGATGCCACTGCTTGGGAGACAACGCGCCTGGCTCAAGAGCACAGTACACTCATGGGAGCTGGTGAGTGGGTATGGGCAGATTCAGCTTACCTGGTACATATCCTATGATTTGATATCACCTCCGTTGAATTGACCAACTTCTGTGACTTGAAGATAAATACATGGCTAATCGCTCCATACAAGAAGCCCGAGCGTGATCTCCCGGATAATACTTTCTTCAATAACCATGTCTCGATGGTTCGCATTCAATCCGAACATGCTATTGGGTTCCTGAAGGGTCGTTTCCATTCCTTGAAACGGTTACGCATCAACATCTGGAATGAGAAGTCACACAAACCAACAATATACTGGGTTGCAGCTTGCATTGGCCTTCACTCCTTTGCCATGCAGTGTGAGAATGAGGATAACCCGGACAGAGATACCACAAATGCTGAAACGTGTGATCCATTCATCGACGAGGGACTTTCATCTTCCTCTGACTCAGATCAAAATACTTACCATCAAGCTCGCATTTGACAACAAACCACTACCCGCTTGCAAAAAGCCAAGGCATTCCGAGAGAAGTTGAAGGAAAGGCTTTTTCGTGCTAAAGATAGATAACCTGCATTGCCTTTCACATGGCACAGTCACGGTATTTACTAGGATTGTGCACCGTACTATTACATCTAGACCGTGAAAAGGCCCTCCCAAGCGCACCTGAGCCCGTCATCCACACGGTCTCTGAACCCCCGATATACCTCTTCCTTTGCGGGCCCCCAGACTTCGGCGATGCGCACGTGCGGTCTATGCAATGCAAGGCTGCACGTCTGGCAGCCGAGGCAGAAGAGCGTGCAGTGCAGGAGGAGGAGGCTGTGCAGCAGTCGTGGATCAAGGAGCAGCGTGCTGTGAAAGTGAGGCAAGCAGAAGAGGAGGAGCTGGTGCGGCGTGCACAGCTGAAGCGTGATCTGGTGCGTAAAGCTTTTGTGCGGGCAGCGCGTGAGCAAGCAGAATGGGAGGAGGAGGAACAGCGTATGTGCGAGCAAGAGGAGTGCTGACAGTGGAGTGCGGAGAGGAAAGCTGAGAAGACGCGGAGGGTTGAAGAGTGGATGTGCGAAGAGGAACGCAAACATGAGGAGTTTGCTAGGACCGAGCACGAGCTTAAGAAAAACACGAATGAGCACTGGGAGGCTGCGCGTGTGGTGGCTGCGAAGAGACGCAGGGAGAGTCGTCTGGATGGTAATGGTGTGCTCTTGAGTGGGTGGGTCACCGTGCAGAACTTCGAGTCGGTCGCATGGCAGAGGCGATACTTCCAGCTGAGCGATGCTTTGTTGAAGTTTTACCATCGGCAATCACTATTTTGGCACCTGGGATCAAGTCAAGAGAGGCAAGTAGTGAGTGCCAGTGGGAGGCATCAATACGACTTGGACACTTGGTGCTGTGCGATGTACGTGAGAGTGCGCTGCATGTGCTGGGTGCAGGTGCAACCATGCAAGCACCAAGCGCTGTTGGACAAAACCTGTGGGTCCAGCCCAGAGAGGTGAGCTGTGCTGGTGGGTAAGGCTCTCGTGTTTGCTGTAGGGCCTGCAACAGGTGAAGGCAATGGGTGGTGTAAGGTGAGCAGTCTGGCTGCACTCGTACCGAACCTTTGCAGTTGCAACACATGCAGAGTCTCGTGCCTTGGTCCACATTTCATGCATCACACGTCACGTGTCACACATCACACTACTGACTGACGCGTCGACCTGATTTGTCGGGCTACAAATAGAGCCATCGTTTTGACCACAGACCGTTCTGCGCTACCTCGCTGAGACAAGGAGCCCGATGGCACGCCAACAACTCTTGCTAGGCGTATTGACTCCCGAGAGATGGGCTCGCGCGTTCAATACACTGCCCCGACAGATCTTGACAAGAAGAAAAAGAAGGCAGCCGATAAGCAGGACCCTTCCGAGCGCATTGACGGTCGTGCATGCAGCTCACACACCTTGATAGAATAGCCATCCATGCCACCCGATTGTCCTGCAACTCCTCTCTCCTAAGGCTTGTCAGCGATTCCTTCTCCCCTTCCACCTCTGTGATGACCCCATCGATCGTGACTGTCACGCCACCCCTCTTTGTTTTCCCACTTCCTCGGAACCATATGTTTTATCATTTTTCTGAACTATCCAGTGTTGATGTCCATTTTGGGATTACAGAATCTTTATAACAACATCACCTTTATGTTTCCCAATGCAAAGATATAGCTCATTGGGCATTCTCTTGGCGGCTCGCTCACATCTCTTTTCGGAATTACGTTTGGTGTACTGGTCGTAACATTTGAGCCCCTAGGCAAGCGAATGGCCACACAACACCTGCACCTCCCATCTCCTGTTTTCCCACTTCCAATAGCAATGGACTGCACCACGGGTCGGATTTCTATATCAATCACCGCCCCTTTATTGTACAGGTCGAGCATCCATTGAGGCTTTGGCGGTGGTGCTCGTGTCTCTCCGGTGAGTGGGTCGAACAGAGTTGAGATCTGTGTTTGCACCGTCAGAAGTATCAACTGACTGCCAAGCAGAAGCAAGTGGCCACTGGTTTTGGCTATGCCGATATCCTCGAGGCTACCTAGGACGTTGAAGGTCTTACCTACTGACCATGTACCATGTAAACACATGATGTTTACGAGCTTATTCTTTCCGCCATTCATCTTGCACTCGGGGAGCAAGCTCAGGACATTGTGTGCAGTGCCACCGACACTGTGCTCAAGGCACTGAAAAGCAAGAACATGAAGGACTTTGACAAGAAGAAGGAAGTTGAAGAAGTCCGTGACCTCATCGCTCACTTTGACCGCAAGCGTGGTCACTGTTGGTGGAGTGCTACATGGATGGGCATCACAAATAGGACATTACTGTAGGACTGTACTGTAATACTGTAACGCTGCGCAGCCATAGTATCATAAATATAGGTATATTGGTTGTACTAAAGTCCACAGGACACAATAAGCACAGAATAATGCCCATAACAATCCTGGCCTCTCAAACACGCTTATAAGAATACTAACCATACAATACTGAAAGCTCTACCAGTGCCATGTCAAGCACTGCCATCCACATCAGACGGTTCAGGTGGACATATGGTTTCATCATTTGGTGTCTCGATAGTTGGCCCACTTATACCGCTCCTAACGGGATCATACCTAGTAAAGTCAAATTCCCCTCCATTAGTTGGCAAGGACCCGGATATAACTGGAGAACCAGCATGACTGTGCTACAGAGCGTCGTTGGAGAAACTTGATGAGATGGATGGAGCTGAGTTGGCCTGAGAACTGTGGCCATCTGTCTGGGACATATAGGGAGTTGCTGACCTGGAGTAGTGTTCAGAATACGTTTGCGTTGGGGGTGAAATTGATGGGAAGTAGCTAGGCCCAGATGCAATTGACGTAGGGAAGCTTGGCACCGGTGAGAAAAGTGAGCCATGGCTGGGACTGGGACTTCCCAAACCGTGGCTTAAATGACCTAAGCCGCTGCGACCATGACGAAGCTCTAACTCCATCTTCATCTGCTCCATTCTTATCCGCTCTTTCTTCAGCTTGTATTCCATCTTCATGCGATCCCTCACCATTTGAATGTCCCTCTGTGCCCCTATCTTCACCTTTTTCTCCTCTACTTGAGCCAGCACCTTCGTCTTCTTAAGATTCAAGTGCTTTTGGAGTGTCTCCTCTTCCATCTTTGCAGTTTCAGCAAAGCGGTCCATTACTCCCTTCCCTACCTTCGAAGCACTTTCTTTCTGTGCAGGGGTAGGTGTTGATATTCCTGGACGTGCAGTTGTCTTCTTTTCGGCACCTTTGAGAGCTTTATTCTTGCCCTTGAGTTTCTTCTTTGGTGGCTTCACCTCATCGTTGCTAGTTGCATTATCCAATTCATTGTGGCCCGCTAGGCAGGCAGGGCTTAGTGTTGCACTCCTGCTTTTGATATCGGGGTCGCTCTGGTTTCCTGAGAAACCATCGGTATCAAAACCAGTAAAGTCAATATCACTCTCCGGGCCCGGGCCTCCGAGTCCAGGGAGATATTCTGACATGTCTATCTTGGACACGTTATTGCCGAGTCCAACTGGTATGATATTTGGGCGCTCAGCAATCAACTCTCGCATTTCAAGGAATCATGGCCAGTTCCCGATGACAAGATCTGCAAGATACTTTACTATGAGGTTTGACAACATTTGCAGCTGCTGATAACTGAGCACATACCCTATTTTGTATTAATGGCATTGTTTTGCATGCGGTCAATCTGGTCTGCTGAAGTTATCCCAGCACCTGTCTCGCCTACATCAGCAAAAAATAAGTTAGCTCTGTAGTACTATATAGTCTTGGTAGCAGCTATTGTTTGATTGTTATCCCTCCTAAATATAGCTTGGGTTTAGTGCAATATAGCTTGAGAGTAGTGCAACATAGTACTATATATTCTTTCTGAATATTCATGTAGCTCCACTGTAGAGTGATAGACCTGTACTGTAGTAGTGTAGCTTAGGATAGAGCAATGTAGTATATACTGCAAGCATAGCATTTAACATTGTATAATAGACAGTTATAGACCTGTAGTAGTGTAGCTGACAGTAGAGAAATATAGTTCATATTGCAAGCATAGTATTTAGTATAGTATGGTAGACCTATAGTAGTGTAGCTTACAGTAGAGCATGTGGTTAGGACTGAGCGTGACACAGGAATGAGAATAAACCCGAGGGTCTCCATGGTGTGAAATGCGTATGTGGTTTCTCGCAGGCCAAGGCACAGGCCAGCACTGCACCGAGTGTGCATCCAGTTCCATGTGTACTCCACGACCACTGGGACATTGCAAACCATGGGGTCCTGCGCCACAGCCTGGAGATGGTATGTCACATACCCTTGTGCAGGGACGACGCAGCGTTTCCTTCCCTTGACGGTTCCCCACATCCCTCTGCCCTGGAGGTTCTCGGCACATGTTGATCATGTTTAAGATAAGATGATTGGGGGTTAATGTATGGTGAAAGGGCACGTGCACCAGAGGCGCTGCTGGCATCACCATCGGTTGCCAAGGCATTGTCATGATCGCCAGTAAGCCACCAAAAATGAGGTATAGAGGGTATCCTTACCTGGGCATGATCTTCATCACAAGTGCTCTCATCTGCCCAGGCCTCGGAATCGCAGAGAGGGGGACGACATGCAAGGCGATGAGGTGTTGGAGAACTCCCAAAGACAATTGTGATGCTGCCAATAGCTTTGTCCAGTATGTGATATAAGAACGAAAGATCCAAAGCATGGTCAAGACTCGAACCGGCACATTTTAAACGTCCATTTACCGACTCGATATGCTGCCCTCATCCAAATTGTACTTGGCATGGCAGTTGTCAAGATGTGTTTAAAAACCACATTAAAGAATCAGAAAAGTGTGGCGCAACGGCGGATCAGTTTGAGATTTATAACACGATTTGGCCCTACATTGGTTGATCAATGAATCCATCCCCCTCGAGACCGTGGAGATGTACGCGCTTGGCTTCGTTGAAGAGAGGGCGAGGGAGCTAGGGAAGGTGGAAAAATGAGGACCACTTTCCGAGTGGCGGAAGTGATGATCGTCAGCGCAAGTCACACGACTCTGGCGAGCTGTAGACGGACGGTCCAAACGAGCAAATTGCATGGCCTAGATGGGTGTGGTGGCAACCTGAGACTCGAGGGAAGAGGCTTGCACTTACCATTGTGCTGTAGAGTTGGTCCGTCAGTGAGTGAGTGAGAAGTGGTGGGAGATTGAAAAAGAATGAAGACCAGAAGTTCAATATCCTATCACGTGGTCGTGTGGCTATCGTGGGAAATCCAACTTCAACTCTCGATTCACTTGCGCTTACACTCTCGGTGTCGGTTCGGCTCATCCTCCAAATACCTCACCACAGACTCCGTCTTCCTCATCCTAACCCACCACATAGTCCTCGCCGTCAACTGCGTGCACATCCCATGCATTCCCATCTCGCACCCACAAATGTGCTCAGACAGCAAGCTGGCAGTGCCCATGATGCCTCTCGTAGTCCCACACGCAGAAGTCTTTGCACCGCTCTCACAGCATTCTTATCTACGCAACTGCCATCCTTCGTACTTGTGAGCCCCCATGTGAACGACCATCCAACTTTCGGCCATACATTCGCCCTGAGTTCAGCCGCCCTCTAAAGATACTCGTCGCCCAAATACGCACTCTTCACAACCTGGTGCTGAAGCCTCTGTGAGTGCTGGCGTTCCGTGGCTTCTCTACATGCTGCACCCTAACACTTTGCTGTCTCCCTGGCCTCTAGTTCTGTAATCTGTGTGGCCCGTGTAAGAAGGAGTATCTGGCTGGGCTCGTACAGTCCACGCAGATGCGTTCCGTTCCACATTACGAGCCGTCCAGCGCCCTAGCGTCGGGATGCCCTTCAACGTGCTGACTCCATCCCAATCAGGACCACATAGCAAGGCTCGATCCATTGTATTGAGTCGACCTACATTACATTCCCTTCCTGTCTCTCTCATGTCACCTTGTCGTATGATACCTTTCCTACTCAGGCCTCTCTCTTGTCCCCAATACACTATAGCACCATTATTTCTATTAGGACCACAGCGTGATCGTCGCCTCCCTACTTACTTTCATTTCCCGCTGTCATGTGCCACACGTCGCGCTCATGTTGACGACACACGTTGACTCTCATTTGATATCCTCGTTCCCTCTCCCTCAGTTTCCTCCCTCTCACTCGACGGACTCTAAATAGCTGAACATGTACTTAGGTACGCTTGATGGACTCCCTAAATGTGATCTGCTTTTTCCCCTCTTTCTCTTTCATTTGTCTAATTCCCCGTGTGCCCTTTCTTTTCTCTGCTGTCTGCCGCCTGCCCTGCGACCCGACGATGCTGCACCAAACCAAGCTGCCAAGCCACCCCGTGTTTCAGCTTTGGTCTAGCGTGACCCTCCCTCTTTCTTGGGTCTTCGGATCTCATCTTTTCATGAACTCACAAGCACACTATTCAGCCGTGCTACACCCGTCTGGCAGAAGCTTAATAACGGACACTCGGACAGACCAAAGCTCGCTCTGTACATGTATTGAATGTCACCCAGGCCCTCTCGAACCTCATTGAAATGCCTGCCATTGACCGCACGCTCGCACTTCCAGGCCCATCAACACTCACACATGAGTACCTCCATGAACTCGTCTCGACTCTCACCTACACCCCCCTTTGGTGCACACTGGTAGCCCCCAAACGCATTGCAATTGCTTTCGCACGTGCAGCACGGAAAAGTCACTTACCTTCTGTCTATCGTAAGTATCAGCTACAGACATGAGGAAATGCCATCTGCTCCATACCTGCTGCCGCTGCCACGTCCTTTGCCCTTACATGCAAAGGCATTGGTAAGGGTGAAGGCAGCAATGATCGATCATCGGTACCCATTCCGTCTTGATGACGCAGATGCAGATTCAGATGCATGCCCATACAGGCTCATATGTGCACCGATGGCACAGCAGTTCCCATCTAACAGGTGATGTGGGTGACGTCTCTGCAAGTGTACAAGCGGCTGATGAGTCACGAAGGGACTTAACACTGCCATTTCTGTACCCGCTGTTCCCGATCCTGGTGCACTGCTGAGCGTACCAACTGACTTGAGCACAGAAGCGCATTGCATGGGTGCTGAGATAGCAACAGTCATCACAAGTCTGTTGCACCACTCCTAGTTCTTAGAGATAGTTTCATGGTTTGTGTGTCTTGTTGTTGCTAGCTTTGCAAATAAAGTTCTTATGACAGGACCCAGAAATGTTGACAGTTATAATAGTGTTGTAGTTTCTATCAACATCCTGGATGTGCTGAAGCGATGTGGAGCGTTCAGAGTTTCCATAAAAGGAAGTGATACTGTGGCGGACGCTGACGCTCCGAGAGGCCATTCCAGCTCCAGTTTGCTCCTTACATCAGCTGAGCTATTGAATAGTGCTAGTAGTATGACATTGACCAGTCTACAAATACACTGCATTATAGAGGGTTAATATATGGCAACATTGACTACCTAGCAGGAAACCAGTGCTATGATAGCTATGGCTAACTACAAAGCAATGTACCCTTAGGTATGTAGGCAACACTCTTATATGGATACAATGGATCCATTGCTGGTAGCTATGGCTGGGTGAACTTTTTGCTGATGTAATGCTTCGATGTGCATCTTCGTTGTCTTGACCATTCTGTCCGATGTTTGGGTTAACACTACGTTTTAGTACTTACAAAATAGACTCACGCTGCGAGGCGGTTCTTGACCTTCCCACACCATATGGCCTTCTCTTTTGCCTCTGATACTGCGTTAAATGCGTCTTCATATTTCTGGTGGTGGGAGAATATTTCTCGGCAAAGTGTCCAGTGATGGTCAGTCTTCCGCAGACCACCCCCTTTAGTTGTTGAACGTTTGCCCCGAGAGATGGGAACAGGCCCTGCTTGATTATAGGGTTGTCTGTGATTGCTGTGATTAATGCCCATGTCAGTTGGTCATCCCAACTTGTCAAATGTCAGCGCACTCGAGCTATCACCACGGATGATATACGTACATGATTTTGACCTTCTCATCATTTTTCTCATTTTCAACTTCGGATTCTGACTCCTCCCCACCTTCCTTTTGTCCTTTAGCCTTTAGTTTCGCCTTGGCCTGTTTCTTGGAACCGTTTTTTCCACTGAGGGTAATAGCTTTTGCCAGTTTCTTTGCCTCTGCAGCGGCAGTTGCTTTTGGCGTTTTTTTGGAGACTCGTTTCCCTATGTCAGGTTTCTCACAAAGGGGAGCTTCACCATTTGCCATGTGTAGACAGTTTCTGAATGTAAATTTGACTGGGGTGCAAGCTGAGATGTGGCCGAGACTTGGAGACAGAGACTCAACGATAGTAAACTAAGGGACGGACATCAAAAAATAAAATAAATAAAGTATTTGACTGGGCTGAATCGTTTGCTAGAATTGTGATTCAGCTGCAGAAGCGCCTCCGGAGGCGATTCTGCGATTCTGCGCGATTCTCAGTTTTGGCAATTCTCCCTCCTATTTAGTCGGCCAGAATCGTCACACGATTATCTTCCGAATCGAGTCATAATTATGCCATAATCACTGCATAATCGTCCACTCTGACTGCTACTAATTTTAATGGAGTTGGCTAAGGCAGCAAAGTCGGCCAAGTCATCCAAGGCGGCCAATTTCACATTGAAGGAATCCCAATTCCTAGCAGTATTCCATCCTGATATGGCAGTGAAAATGGTCTCATTTGTATGGACTATTACAATATAGTTTTAATAATGCGATTGAGGGTAATACCATTCCATTCAATCACCCTACTCTAATGTCCCAGCAACTCAGCAAATGACTTTCATTTTCTCTGCATTCCAAGCACCATCAGTCTCATCCTTCCTCACACATCATTGGGCATGCAAAGTGAGACTGAGCCCACCAAGAAAGCTGATGAGAAGTGGGCATGCTCAGAGCATCCTGAGGTGGAGAGGGAAGCTTGATGACTCCAAAGTATGTGTCTGTGCTATCAGGTTATATGCATGCTGCACAAGCGCATTGTTAATGTAAACACCAATGACACATTAAGCATCCCTTAACTGTATTGGGCAGTGCAGCAGTTCAATGTTCAATGTCAGCACATTGTTAGGGGAGAGAGAAATACAACGATATGCCTATCTCACAGCCTTGTGTAACTTACAAAAGATTGGATGTGCTCACTGGGGCACCAATGTCCTTGTCAAACTGCTCTGTGAGTCTGCTATCAGCATATGTGCAGATCACCGTAGAGAGGTGCAAGTTCATGATTGACTCTGAATGTAAGTTTGCATGGTATGCCTGGGGTAATGCCAGAAGCAAACTGTTGCAAGCTGCTGCCGACCAGGCCTCTCCTTGGACCTGGGCAGCGAGCTGGAGCTAGGAAGTGCCCCAGGAGTGCATGTGTGCAGTGCAACCAACAGCAGAGAGGGAGGGAAACAGAATATCAACTTGCCTGCATCGCAGGTGAGGCTGGCTCAATGGCGCATAGTCACAATACTAATCAGCACTAGGGCACAAGACTAGCATGAGAAGGGACAGAGAGGTTAAGTTAGAGAGTAGCTACATAGGGGTGTGCCTACTATATACTATTACTAAGCTACAAGTGGCTGATAAGCAAAGTAAAAGAATATGGCACAGTGCGACAGACTAATTTCTGACATAAACTGCTCAAAAAAAGGTTAGGTTATTGGCCATCTCAATCACATGGAGAGTGTCCCAGGTGAGAAACACACCATAAAGTTGCCTGACAACAGTGAGTGTGGCAAGGTACTGGTGTGAACGAAGGGTTGAACATAATATTGGGATGGGTGAAAATAGGTAGAAGTTTTGTGGAAGGAGCTAGAGCTGGAGAAAGAAAAAACACAAAGTATGTGAAGGAAAAGGGGAAGATGGGGAAGATAATGGCACCTGACTTTGAAGGACAGACTACAAAGCATGTAAAAGGTCTCATATCCATATTTGAAATGACTTGCTCAGAATGGCTGTTGCAGTCTGATACAAAAATTAACAATTTGTACTTTTCCAAGTCAGAGAAAAAGGACACACAATCGGTGGAGAACAAGTTTTTCAAAGAGGGCACCATTAAAGAAGTTATCGGATTTCATAAGTTTCATGCATTTAATGGGCAGAAGGAGAGTGTAAGGCTTGAAACAAGCAACAATGAAAAGAGAGGTAAAGTAACTTCATATTGAAGTTGAATGTTGAAGTTCAACTTGCTGACAAATCTGTTTCCCATGTCTAT
Source organism: Russula aff. rugulosa BPL654 (assembly GCA_022496225.1). Lineage (NCBI taxonomy): Eukaryota > Fungi > Basidiomycota > Agaricomycetes > Russulales > Russulaceae > Russula > Russula aff. rugulosa BPL654. The sequence goes on along the minus strand of WTXE01000229.1, from coordinate 15,145 downwards.
CCCAAACAGAAACAGAAATTTTGCTAAGTCCACACACATGCCAGTAACAGTATCATGAATCACCAGATGCCACTTGAACCCATACCACTGTCATGTCCAACTTTTTAACACCTGAACACCATCCTTTAACAACTCACCAAGTCACTGCCACCCTCTGCTCTGCACTAACTGCCTCTCAAGCACTTCTAGATACTGACCATAAGCATGCTCTAGACCTGTGGATCACCTTCTAACAGCTTTACTTTCACCCTCCTTCCAGCTTATACTGGGTTTTTCTGCCCAGCAAATATTATGTCCTTTAGAGGACAGGAAGAAGCTTAACAAGCTTCTCCATAATAATAGAGTTTGATTCCAAACTACTGTTTATGCTTGCATGCTCTGTTTGGCTTCATTCCATGACTCATCTCGAATACACTATTGATCCCACTCTCTTTTGCTCCTAGATGTGGACTGCCAATATCAAGGAAGTGGAGCTCAACCTATATTGCTATAGTAGGTATACTAGTCCTATTTGAAAGCTTTTCCCCCTTCTGTTTCCAAGTGTAAACCCTTCCATCTGATCCAATCCAGTTTAATTTTGGTTTCATCTAACCATAGGACCTTTTTCCAGTCTTCAATAGTTCATTTTTATTGAGATGGATTGCTTGTTATAATGTGAGAGCTTGGAAGGTTGGCCTCCCTTGCTATTTTCCTTGTCTAGATTGACTTCCTTCTTGATTCTGGCACTGGACTCTCAACATCAATGTGTCAAGAACATCTCAATATACTGCCACAGATAAGATTGTAAGCATGAATAATAATATTGTACAGAAGTCATATACATTGCTGCCCTTGCTGTGGGAAAGAAGGTGTACAGCATTACAAACATAGTCGGGAGCTCCTGTCACTACACAGGTCTCAAGATCTTGGCCCTCCAAGACATTATGAAAACTATCATTATGCATGTATGGTCATCAAACTGAAAGTTACTGTCCTTGTATCTGAAAGCTTTAGATCCATAGGAAATATACATCACTTCAATGGTAGAGTTGCCTATGCCAGTTTTAGACTCAACCTGATGTAAGGAATAGTCCTCATAAAGAAGAAAAGTGACAAAAGAGTGCTTTACAAAAGATATAGGGTGCATAGTGATGGTAGGAAGGAAAGAAGATGATTGAAGCAAATGCAGTGTGTCAAACCTGTATAAACAAAGTCACATGGCCTTTTTGTTATTTATAGGCTTGATCTTATGATGATCTGGATTGATACAGAGGGTATATTACCCAAAATAATAAAGGGTCAAAGTACTGGTATGACTTGCCAAACTGGTCCTTTTTAGAAGTATATACAAAATGCCAGTCATTATCCAGAAGCACATTCCTATCTTACTTACCCATTAAGTGTGTCAGACTGAATTCAATCCCTTTCTTGTGAAACATTTTGTTTCAAGTATATGTACAGTATGTTGAGCTGCATCTTGCAATTTTTCTCATTGCACATGTTTAGCCTGCTAATTCACTTGGCCAATTCAGAGTTATCACACATTATTATAGTAGTACCACTTGCAGGTGCAAAGGACAATCAATAATCAATTTTTTCTCAAATTCATATTTGGCATGAACATGCCAAATAAGTCTACCTGAAAATTGTCTCATTTCTATATTCACTTCTAATGTGCCAGCACAATAGGACAGTGCACAAAAGGGACCTTCATTCTATCTTTGTTGGTTTTTAGGAACTGTGAGTGAAAAGCATGTGTTTGTTAAACACTTGTTGTTACTCTTGATAGACATAAATACAAAAATGTCAATAATCATCATCATATGATGGTGTTAAATCTGATGGTGGAAAACAAAACACACCTTTCATTATATGTTGGGCTAATATGGCATCAGACACATGCCTTTGATGGCTGAGTGCATTGTTAAATAAGAAAAATTCTTGAATCTAGCCCTTGGTAAGACTCTCAAAAATGTCAATGACCTTATTGACTCGTTGTAGAGATCATCAATATTAAAGTATTCATTGTGATTTTGGTTAGCCTCAAAAATAATTTGGATTCTCTTGCAAATGCAAAAATGTCTGAGAAAATTGTGAGATTGACAAAGAGGAGGACTCACTCATTCTGTCAGGCTGTTTTTGCTTCTCTATGTTCAATAAAATGTGTTGAATAGTGTATGCCATAATTGAAAAGCTTAGTAGAATGATCTAAAATGAACTTTGTTAGGATTTTTGTGAATTCTAAAGGTCACACCAGTGCTTCTGAATACTGCTCTGGCCATATTTTGATGTGGGTGGCCAGCCTGAAGAAGAGAAAAGATGTATTAGAGTTGATGAGAGGAGAGAGATTTTATGACTGTGATAGTGAAACATGGAATAATTCCTGGCCCTTATAAACCTTCTATTGAAGGCTAACCCAAATAGCTAAGAAGGAGGAGTAGCATATAGTAAATAATGCTCAAATAAAAAGTCTCAACTCTAATGTCTAGGAAAGTTGGCTCTGAGACTCAGAACAGCTTTCAGACTAGATGGTACAAACTAGAGTAAAGGACAGAGAGATCAAAATAGAGATTAGTAAACTACTATAGAGGATTGTAATGTTTATTATTCAACAGAGCTGTTTTCAAATGATTTACAAAACCTTTACTTATAGTTTACTTTATTTTTTCAGTTCAATGCTCTTTTAGCAATCAAACACACTAGTCCAGTCCAGTTCTCTATATTCTTTAAGGGTGGGCAATCAATAGTGGTGGGAGGCTCAGAGTAAGTGTATGGAACATAGGATGGTAAGAATCAGAAGTCTTGATGAGAGTAGCAGCAGAATGTGCAGTCACCAACACTGTAGGGCCCTTACAAACATTAACCAATAATATTAAAATTGACAGAGCAGCATCCTAAAAGTATTGTGTATAATGCCACAACATTCAATAACAACATTGTGAGTGAATTGTAATAAAATTAGAATGGTTATAATTAAACTATATAAAAGGTCCAATAAGTTAGAAATGAATTGTAAATAGGTTTTGAAGCATTGTAATAGATGATAAAAATAGGTTGGAATAATCATTTATTTGTTCTGGGCTGGAATAATTCCTGGCCCTGATGAACCTTCTATTGAAAATTAATTCAGTCCTGTTTTTCATTCAGAAAGGCTTTGTATTCTTATAGGATTACATGTTGAAAGTTCTCCTAATACAGCACAATATTCATACTGTATGAGTTTATTTTAATACCCACTCCTTTTAGACAGTTATTGTCCTTTGCACATGACTCTGCAGTTATATAATTTTCATAATTTACTTTTTTGTAAAAATATAAACAAGCTATAACTCTTGCAATTCTTCACTGAACATTTAGATATCTTAGAATTGAAATTATACATATGTAAGTCAGTATTAATGGACTTTTCTTTTGCACTTTGAAGTTGATACATCAGAAGAAGCCTATACATAGTTACAATGAGTCAATGACAAATCTTCCTAGTCCAACACAATTGCCTTATGGCTGTTGCTTAGAATTATAATACATCAGTTGCTTTTTCTTTCCTTCGTATGACAATTATTGAGGTATTGACACCTACCACTCTCATCCAAAATAATTGTACAAAGTACATTTGGCTGTGGAAAGGGTGACTGAAAGATTTGCCAGATTTGTGATTGATATTATTTTTATTGTTTTGTTTTTATATCTTGCTAAGGTTTTGCAATCGAAATTCCAACTTATGTGGCATTTTGGGAATATTTTTCTCCCACTTAGACTGCCTGAACAAGAACAAATTAGTCACAAGTTGGTCATGTGACTGTCTTAGACCCTGACATGAAAAAACAAATTCTGTCAATTGAGTTTTACATCTTAGAAAAGTAGTTTACAATAAAAAACATACATTATTTTTTCAATTTTTTAAAATTTATTTTAAGAAATTGGCATGTAAAGGAGCATCAAAACATTATATTTGAATATAATTTGTTTTCTCTAGATTTCACAATTGTCACCAAGTTGCATTTTCATAATAATCTGTTAGATGAATATTAACCCAGTGTATTATGAGCAGCAATTCAAGCAACTTTATTTGCCATTCTATTGGAGTTCCTTTCTAATGTTGCATATAAACAATATTGTAAAGCCAAAGAAAACCATCTTATTAGTGATTTTGAAGACCAAAAGTCTTTACTTGCACTCTCTTGCCTTTATTTCTACCCTTGCACTTTTTATTATTCTTTATAAAAATGCTGCCATTTGATTTTTGAGAGTTGGTTGGCACCATTTATAATTTGCAGCATTATTGCCATTTAATTGTAAATTCTGCTGAGCCTGCTGATGCTAAGCAATACTCCAAAGCATTTGGCAAACCAGTCTCTGATGATGTACTTTCAGATCTAACAAGTTGGTGTTACAAAAATTGGATGCCAAATGCACTTAAACAAGCTATGAAGGTCCAAGAGATGAAAATAGTGAATTAAAAAACCCTTTACAATTAATATATAAAAAACCTTTAATTAAAAATGCATCCAGGCCTTCAGAATCAATTTCTGACTAAATTACCTGTCATAAATGCCACAGTTCTCCCATCTTCTTGTCCTCTACTTGGAGAATGGATTTGTAAAACTAAGCAAATCCATGATAAATAGGACTATATTAAATATGGCAAGCAATCAGACAAGTGTGAAACATGCAAAGCTATGATAATTTTCATCTCTAGTAGGCCTTTACAAATACCTTTAGTCTCTTTAAACTATAGTGGACTTTATTATAATACAAACAGTGACAATGATGGCAGAGAAACAACTAACAGTAACAATAATGGCAGAGAAATAGTTGAGGGTAGGAATGCTATATCATGACAGTGAGCATTGAATTCACTAGTGTTTGTTATACACAGTTTATTGTTATTATGATTGACAAAACAGTCACAAATTATTGATAAATTACCCACATACCTTAATTTAGCAATCTGAGTTTGAACAATGTAATAGACAGAGGAAAATAATGGTTCTTATATACACCAGTGGCAAAGAAATCATTGATAAAACATGAATGAATAAGCAATGAATACTCTTATTGAAAATTCTGAGAAGTTTCAAATCAATGTATTATATAAAATCTCTTAACAATTAATCAGAATGCTTCTTTGTTTCCACTAGTACATTTGTAATACTCATCATATCTAGGATTAGCAACACCAATATTAGTGCATAAGCCTTATTATCCTTGCATATGACTCTGCAGTCATATGATTTTTATTACTTACATTTAGATATCTTAGGATTAAAATTATATATATGTAAGCTAGATGTATGTCAATTTATAAAGTATGAAATGATTTAGGTAAAGTTTTATCTAATATTATAGAAAATATAGCCATTCAATCTGACTGGAAGTTTTAGATACTGTAGAATACTTGCAAAAATCAAAACTTCACCTAGATCATTTCATACTCTGTAAATTAGCATGCACCTAGCTTACATATGTATAATTTCAATTCTATTACTATGAAAGTTCAAGTTTTCTTGTTATTTAGAATATTTTATAATTTGTGTAAAAAGCCTAATAAAGTTTGATAAGAATGAAAACATTGATTCTCCAACTTCTTACTATCTATTATATTGGCATATCAGAAAGGAGAAAGAACAAATAGTGTATTTATTATTTTTGAATGAAAAATAAGTATATTTAATGAGTCTGTACTAAACTTGCTTGAATGCAAGATGTTAGAGATAAATTGTGTTACACAGTGCCTATGTCCTTTTACTTTGCTTATCAGCCACCTTGTAGCATAGTCATAGTATAGTAGGCACACCCCTGTGTAACTACTCTCTAACTTGACCTCTTTGTTCCCTCTCCCTATTTATTCTATTACCTGAACTGAGTTGTTCTTGAGGCCTCAGATTCTGAAAATTAGTTTGAGAGTATCATATGCCTTTAACCCAGCCTTACCTTTGGTCAGAGTTAAATTTCTATTCCTGTTTTACTGTGAGCACCCTGAGAAAAATACTCTAAGGTTCTTCCTACTTTCCAGCTCACTTCCACTGTGAGAGCATCTGTAGCCTGGGCAGCAGCTCATAATACAAGAGACTTAGTAACAATGTTTTTGATAGTACAAAGGGCTCAAAATAGCTTCTACTTTATGTATTATAGTATGGCCAACTAACAATTGACAGTTGGAAATTTTTTAATTATAACATAGATGTTTTATAATTCTCAATCAAATTTAAACAAATTTTTAAACATTAATTTCAACTTTTATTTTTACACTTATTGTTATGCAAAAGTGATAAGGTAGGTGTTATCAGGAACTGACACCCCCTTAGTCAGCAAATCCTGCCATTTGCCTCTGCCTCCTCTCTCCTCCACAACACAAAAAATAAGGATTCTGACTCTGAAGAGTAGTAGGCCAGAGTCCCTCTATTGATACTTGTAGGCACTTTTTAAAAATAATTAGTAGGGCTTGAGTAGAGGAGGAATTTTTTTTTATTGTTTTAAATGAGATTTCTAAGCCATAGGACTTCATTGGCAAGCTTTTACTTTTTTCACCGCTAGAATTTGAAACAATTACATAAGCATTACATAACTGTTTGTGTTCATTCTGGACAGCTCTCTAGGTATGCAAATCGATCCGCGCACTTCATTTTAGCATATGACCAGAGTCTCTCTGGTGCACAAGCTGTATGGGCGAACTGGAGATATTATGATCACTGCACACTGCCACCAGACCTTTTAGCAGACGTTCGACAGTCTATTGCAGTATGAATATTAATTAGAACTATATATGTGATGCTTACTATTGCGCTTCTAGATCGGTGGCTCAATCTCTCTCGATCAGTGTATGCAATTATCTTACTACTATTGTTCCTCATTCTTCTCCCACTGATGCCCTTCATGCACAAACTTCACCACTCGCTAATTGTCGTCGCCTTTTCCATTTTCATTGTGACCACCATCTATGTCTGGCTCGCATCTCCCTTCACCCCCGACACGTATCAAGGTGTTCTTTGCACAAAAGATCGATTTGACCAATGTGACCAGCGTAGTCTCACATCCGCAGCTAACACATGCCATTACACAACTAAACATTATCAAGGGCTACAGCGTGCACCTTGCAGAGAGCCTCCCATCATCGTGGTTTAGCATCGACAACAGTGAGAGCATGCAATGCATAGCAAATAAGTTGCGTTGGGGTTTGACGACGTGCGAATGGCTTGTCCCACTGGCGCTTCTACCATCGATTGCAAGCGCCTTTGGTGGTGATAAGGGAACGTGGCTTGTTGCAAACATCATGTGCCTCGGACCTGCCTCACTCCATATCGAGATTGAGGGCATCCAGACGCGGGCGTGTATCATTTTGGTCAAAAGTATGGAATCAGGTGCTATCGTGCACATACACACAAGGAGGGTGGCATGACTGGGATTAACGCAGGAATTCCCATGACATGGACCACCTTTGAGGTACCTACAGAGAAAAAGATCCATGTGCTGAGACTTTGGGCGGTGGGTGGGGCTCGAAGTTCGACATCATCCCAGCCTCGCTGTATCACAAATTTTGATGCCTGGAAGCAGATCAGATCGAGGACAAGTAGTGAGCATTGAGGGGTGTGAATGTGATGCGTATTGGGCTATGTATGTGTGGGTGTGCTGTGTTTGCTGTGTGTGCTAGGTGTAGGGACAGGCACGAAGTGCCATTGGGCGAAGCCTATGGATCCAGCTGGAGAGGTGAGCTGTGCAGGTGGGTATGACTCTTGCGCACGCAGCAGCGATCTGTGAACTGGTGGTCACAACAGACCTGCTGGTTGTGATGGTGTGATGGTTGCTGCTGCAAGATGGAGATGATTCCTCGCTGCTCAATTGGAGGTGACATGGTTAGCTTGATACTGGTTTTAATTGTGGACTTGTTTGTTTCATTGTTTGCGAGGAATTGATGACTCTATTGGCAGAAGGGAGTGGTGGGAGGTGTAATTACAGTATGTGATCAGAGTATGTACAATTAGCTGCTGCTAAGGTGGCAGAGGATGCAGCGATGAAAGAATGAATGAGCTGACGCTCTGCTCCTTCTGGCCACTGGCCACCAAGACCCAACTCAAGCTCCAACACTACGCATCTGCGCTTGGACCAATCAAATTTGAAACATTACATAATCTAAACCCTAAGGTTAAGGATTATGTAATGAGGTGTCAGTTCCTGATAACACCTATCTTATTGTGTCACCACCAGGTCTGTGTGCACAAGACGCAGTGGAGAATCGCGTGTGAAGGATGGAATGGTTAGGGAGTCTATGGACTCAACCTGGAAAGCGCTCGAAGCTTCCCTGGGGTTTGAGAGCTGAGCAGTGGCTGCCACCTCTTGATGACTCAAGGACGTCCCACTAAAGGAGGGGAAATGGACGAAGTGGAAGGGGAGACAGCCAAGAGATTGCTATTGAGGGTGATACGACAGGAGATTCAACTTGTCTCTACAAGACAAGTGAGATCCTACTTATATACTACAAAGAATCCTACCCTAAAGGGGTAATCGAACATGAGGCATACATGAGGTGTGCCACAAGGCACATCCAGGGCAGACATGAGGCCACCCTAATAACCACATCAGAATAGTCCATCAGAACATCACAACACATGCCCATCAAGGCATGGAAACTTCCATCAGAACAATCCCAGAATAGACCAAACCAAACCTCAATGCGCAAAGCAATCACAGGGCCCTCCATTGTGAGCGACTCCTAGGTTGAAATGCTGGCAGAATGCGTACTTCCCCAAGGCCAACGGTTTCATACTGTGCAATTGAGAATTTCTCAATTGCAATTGTGAAAAAGACTTGTGAAGGAGAACCAGAACAGTTAGTTGGAATTATCATTATTAATCCACATTACTACAAAGCCAAACAAGTCTCTTGCCCAGGATTGCAAGACTTGGAGTGGTTGGCCCAAGTAGAAATAGTCGTTCTTTTCTGTCAAGCTTGTGATATATCGGCACTATTTCTTCTTGGCAGTTTATATTCTCCTTGTGATCCTCTCTTCATTTCTCCACTTATGGTGCAATATTTCCCCTCTTGTCCTCTTATTAGCCCTACTCCTGAGCATTATTATGCCTTATAATTTAGTCCCTCTATGACTCATTTATTGACCTGTATGTATGACTTAGGTATGTTACTATATGCATCTTATGATCACATGACTTGGACCATACAGTTACGTATTATGCCCTGCTACTTCTAATTGTTATCGTTCTTCTTTCATTTGTTTAGCATGTTTCTTCTTATGTAGCCTTATATGGACTTATGTATAGCTTTGGCATCTACTTAGGCTTATTGTTCACCAGCTTAAATGATCAGTCCAGCTTAGTTTTCTTTTCTTTTTTCTTGTGTGTGTGGAGTTGTCTCAGGACACTTAATTTTCTCTCATCTTATGCCTAATTGTGACTTATATGAGAATGGAGTATCACAATTGTAATTGTACAATATATTCTACCATCATTATCATTACTCTATGAATTAATCATCTGCTGTGTATTGTATATTATATTGTGTGTCTTCCATTCCTATATATACTAAATTGGAGCATCGTAGAATCCAGTCTGTGTCATACCTTTGCAAATTCTGATGTTTCAATTAAAAACATCAGCATATTAAGCCTTATGGCACAAATACCTCTCTAGAGTTGCTATAGATCATTCTAGTCAAACTTAACTAATTGAATAGCTTAAATAAAACTGCTAAAAATATGAAAATAAAATATTTGTGAAGATAGATGAAATTAAACCTCTAAGGATCCTTTGCCAACTTTAAGCAATTCAATCAGCTCTTTCTAATGTATTAAGCTAGCTAAGTCTGGCAAAGATAATTTATCCTCACTTTAAAAAGATATTTATGTTATTAAGGCTTGATATACTGAGAATAATGCTCAAATTGTTAAAGATACTAGTGTCCTTAATTAATTTAAGCATTTTGGTAACCTATAGAGCTGTTTACACTTCTCTAAACATAAGAAAATAAGCTATATAGTATATTTTATACTTAGAAAGCTTTGTATAATGACTTTTAAAAAGCTTTAATAGGTGAGAAAGGTATTTTTTATGAATGCTAAAGTTTATTAAAATGCTTTTGAATGTTATTTTAACTACAATTTGATGTAGATGGTCAATGTTACACTCTGTGGAGCGCTCGGCTGGTAGGCAAATATTTTGGTGCAGCAAGAAGTTCTAAGTCGACTTTGATAGCTGGTTAATGGGCGACTTGTCTCAGAGATAACTTTAGATCCTGATAAACGGGTATGTCCAACAAAGAAGCGTTAAGTTGCTTCTTGAACATGATGGGTTCTGTAGAAGAAAATTAGTTCTTCGCGAAGTGATGGTTTAGAGGCTTTCCCCTCTTAGTGGATTTGAGATGATGAAGAAAGGAGGCTTTGGACTATGACTGACTGTGAGGAGATTGAGAGTGACTCGCACACCAATCTGACACAGTTAAGTTGCACAGGGTTGATTTAGTAAAGCTTAAGGCTTTCACCTTTGTACTGAGTAGCTATTTATACAAAAACTGGTACTACCCAAGTTAGACACAAGAAAGTGCGTATAGGAGACCAGTATAGTACCGTAACAAGAGGCCAGGCCCAATCGAGCAATCATCAAGAAACCACCCCGAATATAGTAACCTCAAAGGGATCATCCATCAGATGTTCTAAATGAGGAACATACCATATTAAGGTGTTAATCAGTCCATCAATCCGTGATGCCATCAATGATTGATGGGCAACCATCATAAGTATCCAATCTGGTATAGTAACAAAACCATCAATGTACCCAATTCAGTATAGTGAAGGAAGCAGAACCATTAGATGTACCCAACGAATCACTGAGATGTACTGAAACAGTATAGTAGACAAACAAGAGTGGGTTGAGCTCCACTTCCTTGATGTCGGCAGTCCACATCTAAGGGTCAAAGAGATCGGGATCAACAACATATTCGAGATGGGTCACAGAATGAAGCCAAATTGAGCACACTGCCATACAGAGCAGCTCACAGTCGAAACCTAGAGAAAAAGCTGAATTGAGATCACGCTATCGGTGTGGAGAAGCCTGTCAAGCTCCTCCCTATCCTCCGGAGGGCGTAACAGTCAATCTAAAGAAGAGAAATAATGTATTGAAGTTAATAAAGAAAAAAAGGGTTTGTAATGGTAATAGTAGAGATGGAGCAAACTGTTTTGGGTAACTTGCATCTGATTTTAATTTACTATAGGTTACACTATGTCTATGCTCAATTTTAGTCCTCTGGGATATAAATTGGAGTCTTTATTTCATGAAACACTATTACAAAATAAAAGGGTCAAAAAACTATCTTAGAGTGCATTTAATGCAAATTGACACGTGAAATTCTGTCACAAATTGCCGCTGTCGCCCACTTGGGTGACAGCAGCAACATTTTCTCACTTTTCTGAAAAAAATCTTCCGCTAAATATCAAATATATTTGCTGTTCTGTTTTGGAATGAAAGCATCTACAATACGTGAGCGATGTAACTAAGTTACAGTGATGAGCATGCATGACTGCTGATATCAGCAAATGCCGTAATCGCTAATCTAAATAATGTGTATGTACAGTGTTACAGAGCTGTAATGGGATGTCACAATCATGTTATGCGATTGTGGTAGCAAACATAAAAACATGTCTTGATTTGTTTCTCAGAATTTCTATTTTAGGCTGTGTTTTCATGCTCTGCTGCACTTTTTTTTAGAGTGCAAAATCCCGAATGGACATTTTGCCACATTTTGCCACTCAAATTCTCAATTTTTTTTTTAACTGGTGTTGAGCATGACAAAAAGTGTGCTAAATGCACTTTTAATAATACAGCTTTTTATTTTGCTTATAATAATATCAATTCTAATTTAAATAATGCAATCTTTGGATTGTTCAAAAACTAAGATGCTTTCCATAATATAAATTATTTTCATTATTTTACATAATTTTTCTGAGTTGTTATGAGTTTATTTTTCTAAAATAGCCAAATATTGGAATAGTTTTTTGAGCCACTGTAGTAACTAGCTCAGTCTCTTTGGTGCCATATGGTTTCTAGAACTCAATGAGTAATTAATCCTGTGCTATTTCTACTATATGACAAATTGGTCCACAATTCATTTTGCAATCAATCCTTACGCAATGCTTCATACAAAGAAACTGCCTCTAAACTATACACTGCAAAAAAATTCCTTTATCATAAAACCAACTAATATAGTTAGATAGTTATATAGAATTTAGTAGCCAGACTATCACCCACATGAAATGCGCCCCACTTTATCATTTCGACACTTATGTGGAACAAAGACCGTTCCAATATGTTTCCATGGATCTCATCACAGATCTACCACCCTTAAACAAATATGATGCAATACTAACGATTGTAGACCAAGGATGCTCTAAGGCCGCAAAGTTCTTACCTTGTAAGAAAACCATCGATGGCCAAGGCATAACACAGCTCTACTTTCGGCATCTCTTTCCCTTATTTGGTATACCTAAACGGGTTATATCAGATCAAGATCCCCGATTCACATCCCACTTCGCCCAAGCAGTATGCAAAGCTACAGGAATCCAACAAAACCTCAGCACTGCATTCCATCCACGTACTGATGGACAATTTGAACGAATGAACCAATGGGTAGAAACCTGTCTTCGTCAATTTGTAAATGCACGCCAGAATGATTGGAGCGCCTTATTGCCAATGGCAGAGTTTGCGCACAATTCATGGCCACACGAACACACCAAACACACCCCCATGAACTAATTACTGGGATCAATCCCACCGCATCATTTACAGTCCCTGAAGACTCCGTCCCTGCCATGCAGGAACGACTTCAAGAACTATCACAATCAAGATCAGAAGCACAGAAAGCGTTACAAAAACAATCAAAACCAATGAACCCCACGTGTTCCTTTGTCTCAGGAGACAAAGTATGGTTAGATGCACGCAATCTTCATATCAGAACACCCTCAAAGAAGCTTAGTCACCGGAGAATTGGACCATACCCGATCCAACAACAATTATCTCCAGTTACATACCACCTCCAACTACCCGAAAGCATGAAGATTAACAATGTGTTTCATGTCGATCTTTTGACCCCATATCGTGAAACAGATGCCTATGGACCCCAACCAGCTCAGCCACCCCCTGAGTTGATCGATGGAGAAGAAGAATACAAAGTAGAAGACATAATCAATAACCGATACAACCGACACAAACGGAAAAGGCAATACCTAGTCAAATGGTTAGGCTACCCTGCCTCCAAAAATAGTTGGGTAGATGAGCAAGACCTACACTCTAATGAACTGTTAGCAGATTATCGCCTCTCCAAGGCTTGACCTTTCGCTATATAAAGTCCCTCAGAACAACGCCTCATTCCCTATCTTCAGATACCACCCACAGCCCTTACAACCTCCCTGCCTTTCCAAATCTACTATGCCTTCCCTCGTCAATCATGTCAACTACAGTTCTGACTCCCTCGCTTCCTCGAACAATATGTCCATCTCTCCCCTTCCCCTCATCGCATACCAGGGCCTCCGCACTCCCACACCGGACCTTGAGTACGCTGAGGAAGACTCCCCTCCGATCCTGTTCGGCACCACCAAACACGTCCAACCCGTCTACCTCCGGCCCCTCAAGCTGGAAGATAATGAGGTTCCGAATGAGGATAAGTCTATCCCTCCATTTTCAGATTCCCCTACCCTATTCAATGAAGCGTATCCTGCACAAGTACGCATCAAGGTTGAAGAATTTGAAGAAACCCACAATACTAGAGAGGTTGAAGCCAAGGACCAACAAGCCGCTGATTCCAACAACCGAGGCGAACGCCTCATTCGTCAACTCGGCGAACAACTCATCCAAGAGCTCAGCACAACTGTTGAAGAAACCCCTGAAGTCCCAGCGAATGTCCCTTCGAATGTATGCTGGAGCTTAGACCTACTCTACAAAGTATTGTGCACTAAATTTGACACACCCCAGGTCGCCAACAATACGGATGACGATGACTCCTTCTCCACCCGCTCATCAGGATGGGATGAAGACCACAACGAAGAATACAAGACACTATGGCCTACACCTCCGAGTACCCCTCCACAAGGAGATGACATGCACCCTCCGCAGATTCAAATTAGCAGACCATACCCTGGACAGGGTTGGGTTCTCAATACTTACGGAACTACTCATTACTACTGGTTCCTAATCCCTGACCCAACTACCAGACGCAACGTCGTTGCCCCTTATCTCTCATACTCCATTAACAGGTCAAAGCCCAGGTGTCTGGTACCTACAGAGAAGGTTACCCTGTCTATACGTGTCCACTCACCGCTGCCAACATCGACTACATATGCTGTCACTGGCCTCTGGGACGGCTTCGTGCCATGGACCGGAATAAGTTGGGCAACCGGGCATTGTGTATGTATCTTCTGCGTTCTTGAAGGAATACCGGCCATGCAGCCTTTGATGGTACCTTGATCTCGTTATGTTTCTGATGGACTGGTCTGATGCTCTCGCGTTATTGTTCTGGTAGCTTGTACCCCAGAACCTTGTTGTGACTCATTCCTAGGATCCCTGTAGTTGTATGAGTCATCCTTTGTCCTTAGCAGTATATAAGGGCATCAACTTGCGCCTTAGAGTGGCAAATTGAGTCTCCTGTCTCAATATCACTTGTTTCCTAGTTCCTTTCATAAGAGGGGTCACTCAGAAGTACTTGAGTCAGCTGGAACCCTCTGCTCTAAAGCATCTGAGTCGCTAAGGACTTAGCTCATCTCTTATCCACTTTGAGTCTTAGTGTCTCGTCAGACGCGGCGGTGACATATGCCCAGTCATCACCGTCGACCAGCAACGCCTTCTCAACCCCGAGGCACCCTTCGCCGACACAGTCAATCATGTCATCAATAACTATTTCCCTTACGACCTTGCCGCCGCTGTATGCCAGTACCAGTATTATCGCGAGACTCAATATGCCATTCAAGCATCCATCAAGAGCCTTCGTGAGAAGGAAATGCGTTATATGGAACATGCCATAGGTACCCTCTCAGAACTTGAGAACGCTAACGAGTCGTAGCTAGCAATAATGCTACAATTTACAGGGCAGTGCCCTAAAACTCTGGTGTATAATACCACAACCTTCATTGACAATAATTGTCAATGAATTGTCAATGAGTCAGACAATT
>WTXE01000228.1:0-42920 GCA_022496225.1 Russula aff. rugulosa BPL654 | reverse complement strand
TCACTGGCAGGCTCAGCTTATTGAAGGCAACTATCCAAATTGGCGATTATTACCGCGCCATGCTCTTGCATCAGTAATATTCTGATAGCAATTTTGCCACATATTTGCAGAAGTCTGGAAATATTTGGGGCCCACTTTGGCCCCGTAGTAGTCCCGTAGTGCTGCCGTGACTCGACTCCGAGTCGGCTCAGCACCAGCTCATAATCAGGCAGAAGGGTTTTTCGAGAAGAAAATGATTGGATGGCATTAGCTGAGTGTATACTGTACCACGCTATTTAACTATATGACATCATATTGTACTTGTATCATAAAGTGGTCATTTGTAAGACACAGGTAATCGTGTGCACAAGAGCTAGGCTTTTCATTGGAGGTAGACCCTATGGCAGCAAGCTACTTAGTTCAGCGATCATGCCCCCGATGCTACCGTGGAGTTGAAGGAGGATGGTGTAGAAGAGGAGGGAGTGAAAGCAGGGCGTCACTGCGTCACTGGTGGGCTGTGACGGAAAGTTCGTGCCACTATTTGATTCAAGTGCAGACGGGGATTGTGCAGATGGTACTGTTGCTGCCGCTTCTTGTCGTTGTCCTTGATGCTGTTGATGTGGGCTTGTGGAGAGGGGACGAGCTATCCACGTCCGCTCCTTCGCCTGAGGCGAAGAGTGGTGGTAGAGATGGAATCTCATCGCAGTCGATGTTACTCGTTAGTGGTGGTTGAGGCCGGCGTTGTGGTTGAGCATGAGCGAACAATTTTCCGTGACGATTCTGGATCTTCATTCCAGCCATGGCCCGGATTGGATCGCGAAAAGGGTTAGGAAAAAGTACGATTCCGTGAACTTGCAATCGAATACAAGAATACAAAAAGCGATAAAAATATACTCCCCAGGCCCGCTTGACAACTGGATGTATGATCGGATAATTGGCCATGAAGGTTTGAGACGCGAGGTACTTGCGCGACTTGCTTGCGACCCGGTCGCCAAACACCGACTGGAGGACTCGGACATGATTCCAAACAGCTGGGTCGCACCGATGAAGATAAAATTCTTGGGTAATTTCGAGGATGAGAGCGCGGGATCAGCCGGGGCCCAGCTGATTCTCCACAATGGCGATGTAGAAGGTAGGACCGGCCGTAAGAGCTCTAGGATGATAAGGAGAAAAACAGGCGGGTGAGGTGGAATGTATTTTTCCAGGTTGTTGGGATGTACGAAGAGTCGAAGACTCTGCGAGCATTACAAGAATCATAATGACGGTTGCAAATTCACCCCCAAGCGCTGTTGCGGACCATGTCAAAATAGATGAGTGGCCTCGCTTCAGCGGATATATGGTCGGGGCATCGGGGTATTATATGGTGTGTAGAACCAATACATCAAGATATGGATGACCTAAATATGGTTGAAGTTGACGAGCAAATGCCCCGCCCGAACCAAGGCCCAAGCGAACGCTTCTTATAATATCTCGAAGATTCCAGTTGATGCGGTCGAAACGCAGATCACAAAGCGTACCTTCTGTGAGCATGATGCGAATACGGGTGCCAGTGAAGAGTGAGTGTGACCAAAGTCGTCTTTCATTTTCATTTGAAGGTAATATCATCCAGGCTCTGCTGATCTGTAGCAGCGGACGGAGCGCTCCTGTGTGAATGTGAACAGGATAAGCTTTCAAATCCGTCTTTATTTTTTTTTCGCGAGAAAAAATAAGTCGGCATCGGACGTGCAGACGTACAGGGACACAAATAAGATCCCTAAAAGAAGGCGAGACGGCGGCCTTTTTTGGGCCAGCACAGTCATTTGGCTCAGTTTTTTGGCCTGAGGCCGGGCCGGAACAACACCATTCGGAGTTCGCCGGGCGCAGCGGCTCCTCAGAGGACAGAACCGCAAGCGTGAAGGTGACTTCAACTGATACACGCATATAGCTACTCTTCGATCTCAGTCCTTTGTCCAGAGACTCATCGACTCATCCCTGAACCGGTAAATAGCGGAAGACAGGAAGGATTGGGGCGATTGCGGAGGCTGTACAAGATGACACGCTCCAAACGCACTTCACACACACGCCATAGTACTCCTGCGAGACGTAAACCGCGTATTCACGCGCATTCATCCCCCACACGCAACGAATTTCGCTACCAGCGACATCCCAACTTAAAAAGAAAACACAGCGGCATCTCGTATCGCCCCGGGAATAATGAAGACACGTATCTGTCACTGTTGCGTAGCATACAAGAAACAGAAAACAACGATGACGCGAACTCGGATGGTACCAATAGCGACGCAAGTAGTGAAGACCAACTTGAAGGATGGGACGAGGAGACCACCCTTGTCGAGATGCTGGGCTGCCCGTACTCAAATCCTTTCCCTTCCGTAACGCGATAGAATTTGCTCATCGGAGGGTCTACAGCGAATACAACGAAGGACAAATCCTCCAGAAACTTAGCCGTGTGTTTGCGGACGCTTCCCGTGGCCTGCGCCAAGATATGATTCTGGGCCTCGGGCCTGCGTTGAAGATTATTCGGGAAGTGCGCCCTGCGCCCGGACGTGCATTCATCGCCGGATTACTCGGATTTGACGACGCATGCAAATATTTCGAGGAGAATTCCTACCGGAATGCCGAGCTCAGTACGGCCTATGCAAAGATCGAGGTTTCTCCACCGATTCTTCTTTATTCCCCATTCAAGTTGCTAACGATCTGATAACGCAACTAGGCGGATATCGATGAGCTTTTTGAGCGGATCCAGGTGGCATACAGCAGTATTGAAGAGAAACGCGCTGCGTTCCAGAGACGAGTTAAAGAACAGAGTACACCTACCACTCTCTTTGCCTGATACGCTAACGCTCATATCATGGGACATCTGGATTCTTCCCAGCGAACAAGATGCGCGATATTATCAGCACGTTGCCTGCAGATATGGACGCACTCCTAGCTAAGCTCGAGAAAAAGTACACGGACCTGGATAATGATGATGGTCGCACGGCAAAGACGAAAGGGCGTGAGAGGACATTACAAGGTGCGCTGGCAGAACTGCGGCTGTAGACGAACGGCTTTGGTATTTCTTGGACCGACTATGTATGCTCTCCGGCGCACTTTGATCACCTTGCTGTAAACGCGCATCGATTAAAGAGTTAAAAACCAAGGCGGTTATCAGTTCAATTCAAGGTATGCGTCTGAGCTGAAATTGTGCTTGATGATAGTACCCGCGGCAATCCGTGATTTTCTATAGTTACTCCGAGTACATTGCCCTCCACAGTGCGACTCACGAGCTCCAATTCTTCAGACAGTTCCTTGCAAGGCATTCAGAAATACATTGACTTATTATCACGAAAGCGGGGTCGTAACTGTACGTTGCAATGTGATTTCGGACTGCCAATTTCCGCGAGGGACGTTCAAAGTTACAGTACCCCAATTAAGTAATGCACCTTTTGTCAGCCAGTTGGCAAAAGGTAAGGTGCATTACTTAATTGGGGTACTGTATGAAGGCCGCATTGCTTTCTTGTGACATACATCGTTAAGAGACAGAAATTAGCAACTGATTAATAGATTGCATCGAAGGTGGCATGGAATGAGAGGATCGTGATATGGAATAACTTCAATTGATCAAGTTGTTCTACAGGCCAGGGAAATATTGGGCCAAATTGCCTGATCGAGCCTGTATTTCGCGACATTAACGTTATTCCATCCGTCCAACGAACTTCCAAACTCACATCATTCCCAAAGACCCCAAACGTCCGGTCCCACAAGTACGTGGGGAAAAGCATTCCTGATGGATTCATCAAATTTTCCCAAGTCCCTTTGCTTCGAGCGGCATGGAGAAGGTTTCGAGATCACGTGCGTCCTCCTTGAAACAGGCGCTAACGCTCAAGACGGCGTCAATATCTGGACGCGGCGACATGAAGACATCGTACAACTAATGTTGAAGTACAAGGGCGGACTAGAGCTGACGCGCTGACCAACCACCTGGTGTGAGCAAGCAGGCTCGATCAAAAAGTTGGGCCCTTAAAAATCGAAACGGAACCTTCGAACGAGATCCTCAACGGTGGGGGGGCCTACAAGATGAAGTTCTCCCTGTTGGAAACTTGGACTCCGAGTCTGCGCCTGAAGTTCTTGAGAATTATTTAAGTCGCACACTCTCCGTGAAACATTCTCACTGCAGTTCTTGGCTAAAAATGGCCATGGCCGGTGACCAGTGATGCAGTGATGCCGGCATCGCGCTTCAAAGCACATGTCAAGACTTGTGCGTTCTCAACTATGGTAGGAGGCATGAGAACTCTTGAATCACCTCATTATTGAGTTCCCGCTATCTACACCCCCAGTTGGCTCGACTACCCACCCTCTATCTTTACTTACCCGTGTCACCACCCTTGCCCTGGCCTCACCAATAAAGACGATCGACGCATTTCATAGTACATCAAACGGACGTCAATGACTACGATAGTGCGGGTGGAAAGGATATCCATACAATGTCTCCTTGGCAAGGCTTTGTTCCGATCTCGTGAACACATTTCTGCTTGCGACCGATGGACCGGGTGTTTGTCTGCAGTTTTGTTTGCCGCGCCGTTTTCTTGTTCTTTTTTTTTGGCTGAAATGTTTTTTAAACTAGGCTGAGAAGAGTTCCTTGGTGATTATCCTGGCCAAGGATGGCTTCAAGAAGCCATGCAAATCTTGCGCAAGACTTCTTTCGGTGCGCGCATTCATAAATGCAATGTCCCGGTTGCCTCCCAAAGGTGAGCATCGCATCTTCGTACCCCATATCTTTCGGCCTAGACACAAAGACTAGATATTGGAGGGACAAGTACGAGGCGAACAGGCGTGGGTATAGGACCGGCCATGATGAGAGTGCCACTGAAAGGGTCGTGCCCAGAGCGCGCACCTCGGTGGGACGTCATATCGCGATCGGAACTTTCTCTTCACCGTTTCTCTTCAGTCGCAGTTCTGCGACTGCGTTTACGCTGGCCCAGATATTGTACTACAGAATCTAACTCTGATCATAATCTACTTGAGTTAGATGTATTGGAGGGCGACCCAGCACGTGCAGCCAAGCCAGCCGAGTATTTCTGTGGTTTCATTTATATTCGGCAATTCCCGCGTAAAGAGGCCCGATTAACTCCCTCTCTTCCCAGACGTGAAAACTTGCAAACCCCAGATATTTTCTCTGGCTCCTTTTCTCGCTTTGAAAATACTATGTACCGGGTAGTGCGTGTGCCCGTTCCTTCACTTGTAACTAGCCAATTCACCCCTCCAAATGTTACCGCCTCTCATTTGTTTTAGACGTCGTGTTCATGCTCGTTGTTTTGAAGACTGCACACCCACTGGCACTTTGACCACTCAACGTATATCCGACGTTACACATCCCACGAGAATCCATCGGCATAAGACAGTCGCCCAATTTTTTTTATCGTTTCCACCTTACTCGAGACTCCGATAATAACTTAGCAGAAGGTGTGGCAGCCGTGTCGAAGAAGCGGCACGAAGTGGGGGAAACATCAAAAGGGTTGACATCTTCGCAATATTCGTTATCATTATTAATAAACGGTTCGACGTCTTTGCTTCATTAACCGTCATCGGATGGGCTGAGTTCTTCGCGGGATTCATCGTCGTCAGACTGGTCTCCGTCTCCTCACTCTGAGGCATCATCGGACGGGTCAACACATATTCTTCTTCGTCAGACGGGTCGGCACCTCTGCACCCTTCCTCCTCGGACGGGCCAGCGTCATCGCAGTATTCATTGACAGGGAGTCGATGTCTTCGCGCGCTATTCAACATCTGACAGATTCACGTCTTCTCACGATTCATCTTCGTCGGATGGATCGACGTCTTCGTGCCGTTCATCATCGGCGTCGGCCGGATCTCTGTCCTCGTACGACTGGCAGGCCTCGCACGGATCGCCCTTGCGCCATCAAAATTAGAGGTGTCGATATCTGCACATTATTCTTCGCAAACTGAGACGCCTCTGAATAAAAAGAAATTCTTCAACAAGGACGTGAAGAAAAACTCAAGTTTTTTGCGGGCGTGGCTATTATTAGTGGCTTCATTGCCAAAGTTGCAAGATCGTTCAGAAATCGCCGTGATTATCAGGACTGTTGACCCTGTTGAGTACGTTCTACTTCCTCTCACCTCTTTCCTGGAATCTGAGCCACAGACATGACTTCTGATACTCTTCAGTTCAACGTTTAAGGATCTCGATACCAACCCCTTCGCGATACTCAAAGTTTGAGTGACCATCTCTGACATCAAAGGGAACTGTTGTCGCTTAGTGTTGCAATTTTTGTTAATTTGCTGATGGGGAATTGAGAGATGATGCAGTCTAAGTTAGTCTTGTTCGCTTTTTTCGAACTGCTTCGCTCCGATCCCTCATTATCGCGTTGTCGCGTCATTTGAAGAATGATCCTTGCTGAAAAGATGTGATATGTGAATCGCCTGGGCAACGAAGGCCATTTTCACTTTGGTGTTGAAAGCGTAGTGGATTAGGTGTAGATAAGATAAAGGAACGCTAGATAAATAGCGTTCAGTCGATGTATTTAAGACTATAATAGCACAATGCCTTTACCTAGATCAATACCACTCGAGTGATAAGAGTATGCTAGGTGTCGTAAAGGGTGTGATAAGAGATACTCACTTCAGTCTCGAATACATCGACTGAGGTGACGCTGCTCTGAGACTATCTAAAACACTGTAAGGACCGTGTACGTCACGCGCTATCATGTACTATATGACTGGCCATCATACTCATATGAATAAGTAGGAAGATTTCTGATTATTCTACAATGTCTGCGATCATATCTGAAAGCGTACACTGGCATATATTGTATCTACGTATGTGTTCCTCGGCGGATTGATCGCTCCGCTACCTCCGGTCGGACGTCCGAAATCCGTTGGCCCCGGGCCCGCCTCACGCGTGTCTCAACAAGCGGTGCACCTCAAATATTGTGCTATGACGTCTGCATGTATAATAGTGAGCTAATGAAGTAACCGCACAATGCGTCTATGTATGTTGAGTCTCCCGCTATATGTGTACGGACGCGTTCAGCTGTCAAGCTGCCAGGGACTCGGACAGCAGGACGATCAAGAGGACGATTTCAGTGGACAAACGCGTCGTCATTCGGTCCGATCGCCATCTGAACGTCTGGGTAATACTACGGTATCAGAGAAAGACTACAGAAATGTGAAAAGAGTCAAACCAATTCAGCATCGACGGGCAACGACTAGGACCATAAAAAACGGCCAACCAGTGGGCCAACTCCGTCGGACTCTTGGAGCGGAGGCTACACGTGACCGCGCCTATGTCGCATGTCCCGTATCTTGTCCCCCTTATCTTGCTCTTATCAGCTTTGCATCAATACCCCGGCTATTTCAACGCACATGGCCTGATGCTGGAGTCAGCCTTGGTATTGGAAACTTGATATTTGAGTCGCATCCCTGATTTTACTTTTACATCAACATGGCACGTGTATCCACCGATAACACACAAAAAAACTGTTAACTCCCGATGTTTTATCTAGCTCTTTTGCTCACTGCGAAGCTACCTGGTACTGGATAGTGCGTGTCATTTCCTTTGTTTGTACCAATCCAAAACTTACTTTTCCAATCATAGCCCGTTTTCTAGCCTTTGCGCCATTGTTGATTGCCGTACTACACGTTCAAGTTACTGGTACCTTGACCGTTCAAGATATACTCGACGTCACACATCCCGAAAATGCACCGGTACAGGATAATCGCTCAAATATATCTCATCTGTTCCATTCTCAATCTCGTCCTCGCTGCTCCTGTAGTAGTGCAGAGGACACATGAGACAAGCAGCGGTAACTTGCCAGACGTCCCAGACTTGGAGATGGGCCCAGCAGAGGATGTGGCAGCCATTCCAAACGGGTCGGGCGAGTTGGAGCCAGCACCGGACAGGCCGATGTCTCCGGCGCCTTCATCCCCAAACGCGATGACATCTCCGAAGCATTCGTTGGACGGGTCGGTGTCTCCGCCCTCATCCCCGAACGCGCCGGCGTCTCCGCAACATTCGTTGGACGGGTCGATGTCTCCGCACTCATCCCCGAACGCGCCGGCATCTCCGCAGCATTCGTTGGACGGGTCCATGGATTCGGGCTATCCTACCCCGCATTTGGAGTCGGCTTCGTCGGCTTCAGGCTATTCGTGGATGTTGGAGAGGCCGGCGCGTCAGAGTCCGCACAACCCATTGCCGCCGCATGCGTTGGAATTGTCGCACGACTTGCTATCCGAGCCTCCGGAGAATTCGAGGATGGAAAACCTCGGGATTATCAAGTTTTTGGTTGGCCTTGGTACCGTTTTCGGCGGTGTTTGGGGTTTAAATAAATTGATACACCGTGATTCCCAGGACTGTTGACCGTGGCGGGTACGTTTCTGCTTCCTCCAACCTCTCATCCCGACACATTAATAACCCGAGTGGCAAACATTCTGACTTACAGTATGATCTTCTTCACTTCAAGGGTTATGTTTCGTGAGACTTGCATCTTCACAGTAACTCACGATTTGAGTGACCACCTCCAAGATCAAGAGAAGACGCTGTGCGTCCTATTCTGAAGGGGGCTAGGGATGATGCAGGCCATGTTGGTTTTTGTTGCTTTGTACTGTTCCCCAGCAAATGTCAATCCATTGGCCCTAGCATCAGTATGTCGTTAGTAAGGTCCAGTCAAAGGCACATGATGCCAGCAGGAATCAAAGCAGGTGTTGAGATAACATTAGACCCGATCTGGAAAGAAATGGGCCCGAAAACAACTTTATGAGAAGCGAAGGAGGTAGGTGCTGCAAAGGATCTATTGCCTTTGGCAAGCAAAGACACTCCTGCACGATCGGCGGCAAAGCATCCCGGAGCGCTTGCATATCCACAGCTCGATTCGCAGGTATAAGGGCGGACTAGAGCCGACCAACCACCTGGTGTGAGCAAGCAAGCTCGGTCAAAACATCGCGCCTTTGAAACGGAACCTTCGAACGAGATCCTAAACAGTGAGGGCTTACAAGGAAAAGCTATCCCTGTTGGACTCTGCGTCCGGAGTTCTTGGGAGTGATCCAAGTCGCTCGCTCTCTGTGAAACATTCTCTCTGTAGTTCTTGGCTAAAAAAAACCATGACCAATGATACATTGCGCTTCAAAGCAGATGTGAAGACTTGTGTGTTCTCAACTGCGGCAGGCGGCATGAGAGCCCTTGAATCTCACGGCATTATTATGTTCCCGCCATCTGCACCACCAGTTGGCTTGACTATCCACTCTCCATCTTTACTTGCCATGTCACCGTCCTTGCCCTGTGACTGGCCTCACCGGTGAAGACGATTGACGCATTTCACAGTACATCAAACGGGCGTCAATGACTAGTGCGGGTGGAAAGGATATCCATACAATCGTCAGCCTAGTTCAAAATCCTCTCAGCAAAAAAACGAAAGAAAAAAAAAACATGAAGCGGTGCGGCAAAACATTAGGATTGGAGGGCGGCCGAGCACGTGCAGCTGGCTGTTCGGTTGATTAAAAAAACGTATACATCTGAGTTGAAGTACCCGCGGCAACCCGTGATTTTCTATAGTTACTTAGTCCGAGTACATTGCCCTTCACAGTGCGACTCACGAGCTCCTATTCTTCAGACACTTCCTTGCAAGTCAATACATCGGCATATTATCACCAAAGCATGGTCGTAACTGTACGTTGCACTGTGATTTCGATCTGCACATTTCCGCGAGGAACGTTCAAATAAGTTATGAAGGCCGCATTGCTTTCTCGTGACATGATACTGTACATCGTTAGAAGACAGAAATTAGGTGCAACTGATTAAATCGATTGCATAGAAGGTGGCATGGACTGAGAGGATCTTCGTGATATGGAATAACTTCAATTGATCAAGTTGTTCTACAGGCCAGGGAAATATGTGGGCCAATTGACCTGAACGAGCCTGTATTGATGCAATACTAGAAGGTAGTACGAGTGAGTGAAAGCGGGCGCGCGCGAGGGATCTAGATAAGATGGACAATCTCAGTGGTCGCGCGTGCGGCACGATAACTATATGATATTACCTAGATTAGATGGACAATCTAATCTACTGTGAGTATGGTAACACTAAATATAAGATAGCCCGGCTCACCTCAGTGGTCGCGCGTGCGGCACGATAACTGAGGGAGCCGTACTATTACTGTAGCTCTTTTATATGTACTCTATCGGGCTCGATGCCCAGCAGTTGGGTATGCTAGTGACTGTATAGTAATATGGTATATACTCGATCTCTCGTCCGTTAAGCACGGCTTTGGATGCTGCTAACTGCATGCACATACGCGCGCGGCCGTACTGTGCTCCGGTACTCCAACGGGCGCTCGGAGCCGGGCTCCGGTATTTGCTTCCGCGCCGCATTACTTCAACACTCCCCCTCATTTCTCACGTGGTCCGAGACTGCAGTGAAATGTCTTTTATTGATGGGGGTTCTTGCTGAACACGTCGATAGGCATTGAGCCAGTGTCCAGTGGGCTGTGTCGTGCAAGGCGCGTGTGACGAGATGTGTGACGCGTGACGCGTGACTTGCCAGTTGCCGCGTCATCAATTCTGTAGGAGGCTTTGTCCCTCCAACGATGGCGACGACGCCGGCGACATCCCTCAGCTCGGGCTAGGAACGGATGGGGGCAGGCACTGCAAGAGTGTCCTGAAGCGATGGAAAACAGAAATGGAGGTGCGTAGACACCATAATCGATGCTGACCATACTGACTTGATTTTTGTCAGTTTTCTCTTCTTTTTCGTGGGGCGACGATGCCCGCGTTTTTGACTCGAAATGGGGTCTCTCTGGGTCAATCGAACCCCTCCTGGATGGCCCCCCTTCTCTGTGCTGGCTTCTCACATCTGGATGCCCAGGAGCGGTACTCTTCAAGGTGGCCGGCTCGTCCTCAGGCTTGCAAGTGCCTGTGCTCTTCAAGATGCTTGGGTCGTGCTCGTACGACGTCTCTGGTGGCCAATCGGGCCCGCGCTCATACAGCGCCTCTCGTGGTGGCCAGTCGGGCCTGCGCTCATACAGCACTTCTTGTGGTGGCCAGTCGGGCCCGCGCTCATACAGCGCTTCTCTTGGTGGCTTATTAGGCCTGTGCCCATACGGCACTTCTCGTGGTGGCTGGTTAGGCCCGCGCTCGTGCTCGGTTGCCAGTCCTTGCAGGGGCCACTTGGCCTCGTGCTTGGCTTCTACCATGCGCGCGTTCGGTGCCTCGACGTCGCCCATCTCAACTGTGAGGGCGTGCTGGGGGCAAACTCCCCCTGCTTTGTCTGGGTTCTCATCAACGCGGTCAGGCGGCTTCAAGGGTGCGGGATGCTGTGCAGCACCGTGTCTCTCGGGCTCCGTTTCTTTGCCCGGCGGCTTTGACTCTCGTTCAAGGGTGTCAGGTGTCGGCAGCACAAGGGGCTTTAACGAAAATGAAAGGATTTTGGGGGTGACAGCCTGCTCGCTGTCTTCACTCGGTAAGATTGAGTTTTGCTCCCCCTCGAGCATAGCTGACACCTCAAAATAGATGTCCGGATCTGCGTGAATGGTGCCCGCGTTGGGCCATGGATCGATGTGCACGACGGCACTCTCATCGAGGACAGGCCTCCGCATCTGATGCACGCGGACTGGGCCTTCGGATCGACAAGGCTTTGCTCCATTGGTGGAGCCTCGCGTATACGGGTCGCGGAGGTCATGAGGGCTGCGGGGCGCCCATGCACCTTTTCGAGGGGGGTCTTGCCCTCGAGTGCGTGCGCCGACACCTGGCTATCTGCCCAGTCGCGCGCCACGTTTCCTTGCCCCGGAGCGACTCCGACAGCCTTTCCACTCGGCAGGTGGGGGCTTGGATCTGCTCGGGCACAGGTTTATCATGGGGTTCTGCTGCCCCGTTCGGTGTTGGGAGGTTGATCGGCTCAGGTCTTTGCAGGTCGACGCGAGGATCCGTTTCCTCATCAACATCTGCGATGGCCACTCCAAACCACTCCTCCTCGCTGAGGAATATATCCTCCTCCTCCTGATGCGGCGCGTCGTCGATGACATCGGATGCGCCCAGCATCGGATCTGGTTCCATGTCGACATCTGGGGCAGGGACGACGGCTTCTTCGGCCATCCAGAACCCATCTCCTCAAAGTCGTATACCGTGGCAGTGTTTGCTGAGCCCACGGGCTCGTTCTCCGACTCCTGGGTGGTGCTCGACGTCTGCGCGGCCTGCGTGCCTGCGCTCTCGTCTTTCTCCTTTTTAGGGGAGCGGCACTCTCGCGCCCAGTGTCCGGCCTTGCCACAGTTGTGGCAGTCGCCCTTGCGGCGTTGTTTCTTTCCGCCCTTGGATTCTGTGGCCTCAAAGACCTCATCCGTGGTGGACTCCTTCTTCCCTCCCTGGCCTGAATTTCCACGCGCGTCGACTGTTCAACCGCTCGGCCTCTTCATTAATCTGATTAATAAGAGCGTCGATGTTGATCGAGGTGGCGCCGTAGACAATAAGTGCTGAGGAAAGGAGGTGCGACGCGAAGGTCGCCAGTTCGCTGGGGATGCCGCGGAGGATGGTACGTTCGTACTCCTTCTCGGTGACGATTACACCGGCGGCCGCTAACTCCTCTCTTTTGTAGCAGAGGCTTGACAGGAACTCCCGGACATCCTCCCCCTTTGCGCATCGCATCTCCAGAAATGTCTGGTGGAGATCGGCTTGCGCATATGAACTCTTGGCCTGGTATTCACTGCTGACTGCGTGCCAGCGCTCCTTCGTCGTGTCACAGCCGCTTAGGCGCATGACAGTGGTGTCGGGGAGGCATTGAGATAGCTGGTAGCTGGCCACGGAGTCATCATACTCCCACTTCTCCCTCGCGTTCGTCTCATTGCTCGTTGGGTGAGCTAAGTCAGCAGGCACAGGGCAAGACTTGTCGCCTGTGAAGAAGGCCCATCGACGTGTGGCTTTCATCGCATTACGGAAGCGTATCTGGAAGATGGCCCAGTTGGAGCCATTGGGTTCAAGACGAGGGATGGAAACAGGAAGTTTCTCAATAGGAGTGTACTCGGCAGAGGTGGACATAGTGGAGGGACTAGGGGTAGATCCGGAGGCTGAGGCTGATGCAGATGTACTAGCTTTCTGGGCAGGGCCCATAACCTGATGCAATACTAGAAGGTAGTACGAGTGAGTGAAAGCGGGCGCGCGCGAGGATCTAGATAGATGGACAATCTCAGTGGTCGCGCGTGCGGCACGATAACTATATGATATTACCTAGATTAGATGGACAATCTAATCTACTGTGAGTATGGTAACACTAAATATAAGATAGCCCGGCTCACCTCAGTGGTCGCGCGTGCGGCACGATAACTGAGGGAGCCGTACTATTACTGTAGCTCTTTTATATGTACTCTATCGGGCTCGATGCCCAGCAGTTGGGTATGCTAGTGACTGTATAGTAATATGGTATATACTCGATCTCTCGTCCGTTAAGCACGGCTTTGGATGCTGCTAACTGCATGCACATACGCGCGCGGCCGTACTGTGCTCCGGTACTCCGACGGGCGCTCGGAGCCGGGCTCCGGTATTTGCTTCCGCGCCGCATTACTTCAACATGTATTTCACGACATTAACGTTATTCCATCTGTCTAAGGAACTTCCAAACTCACGTCATTCCCAAAGATGCCAAACGTTGAGATACGAAGTTGTAGAATTTAGGTCTACTATGGCATACAATATCTCATCAACGGTCCATTTTTTTTGTTCAGATGTATTTTACGATGTATTTTGATTTTTCTCTGATACGCAGGAATGTAAATGATGGATGTTCTGAACTTGAGTCTTGGGTACTTCACACATTCGATAGTTACTGTATCGCCCAGGCCCAGGCGAGCTCGATCCTGTAATCGCGCTGGCCCAAGAGATCGCGTCCAATGCGCCAGTGCGCACCGGACTCGGAGGTGTTCGGGCGAGGATGTACACTCGGTGCTGCATGTGGCCCTCGAGTCGTTGACTCGTTGGCGTGATCGACGGCCACATTGGCGAGGATGAAACTTGGGTGACTCGGAAGGCCTTTTATACACACAGCGAGTTCATAGTATCGGGACGGACAGAAACGCGAAGACCGAAAATCATATTTCAGCCTCGGGAAAACAAAGCCAAAAAAAAGAGACAGGAAAAGAGAAACATGAATGAAAGGGAGTCTACTATCAGGCATCCTCAGCCACAGCCACGGCACGGTCCATCGCCTCCAGCGCTCTGCGCGCGCGTTCCCTAATCTCCTTATCCACGCCCGCACCACCAATACCAGCACCAGTTGAGGGGCCCACACCAAACTCAACCAGATGCCTAAGCGTACTCTCGATCCCAGCTGCGCGAAGCTGCGCCGCACCCCAGGCAAGCTCAATAATCGCGCCCAGCGCGGCGCAGCGTGCGCCTGCAGGAGCATCGACGAGTGCGCCGCGGAGAGAGCGGAGAAGAGGTTCGTGGGCGAGGATGTGCGCTTGGCGTTGGGAGTGCCCGTTGGCGAGGTTGGCTAGGGTATAGGCGGCTTGGAGCGCTACGTCTGAGTCACGTGTTTCGAGAGCGCTCGCGAGGGCGCTGAGTAATCTTGTTCGGCCCAACGCATCGAATACTGCGTCCACGTCGTCTTCGCAGTCTGCGAAATTGCGCAGGAGGTTCAATGCCTGTTCGCGCACACCGGTGTCTGGATCGTCCAGGCGCTCATCGAGCACGGGCCAGCCTACGTCTGCCATGATAGAACGCTTGGTCTCTGGAGCGCATTTATATACGAGGTTTTTGAGAGCCCAGAGAGCGCTGAGACGTAGCTCGGAGCTGGGCGAGCGGAGGAGGCGCGCGAGACGTGGGGCGACTCCTTGTTTTAGGAACGGGGTCCGCAGGGGCGAGTACTGGTTGACGAGATTGCAGACTGCTGCGAGGGCGGCATGCACGACGCGCCGGTCCTCGTCATCCTTTGTAAATACGGCAAAGAGCGCAGTGCCTAGGCCTGAATCAACAAGCGATGTGCGCGTAACGGCGACGCTGCGCGAGAGCGCGCGGACGCATTGACACGCAGCGTAGCGCACGCCTGTGTGCCGGTGGGTGAGCGCCGATGCCAGTGGGGGCAATAATCGTTGGCCATCTGTTACGTCCCGCCGAATATCATTGTCTGCAAGAGCAAGGACCGCGATCGTAGTGAGTGCGGCCTCGCGCAGGCAACAGAGACTTCCCGGCTCATCCTCCTCCCATTCTGGTGGTACCTTGCTTTCCGTTGTTGGTGGTGGTGTAAGGGTGTGAACGAGGTCGGAAAGCTTGGTCAATGAGCCCCTGTCAAAAGCGGTTTGACATAGCTCTTTATCATCCATCACAAGGTAGTCTGAGGTGAAATTTGTTGAGAGTCATATACGGACCTGACAGGGAGAAGTCGCTTACTGAGAATGAAGCACGCCTTGGTACGATTTTGTGGTGATTCGGTCCTTGAATCAATCATGCGGTTCATGACATGCATAACAACAAGAGAAGAGGTCAGGTCCGGAGACGATGAATGATGGTGGTTGGTTGAGCTCGCTCGGATGATATGCGTAGCACTTTGCGTTATCAGCACGTCGAATAGGCGTTTAAGAATCGGATTTCTCTACCATAGGCCGGCGGCAAGCTGCACATCCGTAGAGCGGGACTTGCATAGCCCTAAAGCTAGAGTTAGGGTAACTGGAGAATCTGATGTGGCCACAGAGTCAGAAGACCACGAAAATTCAAGCCAGGGAACACACGCACCTGTAGTTAACCTTCCCGCGGGAGCCCTAGCTAGCTGAACAGCGACATCGTGGTTGTCTTTCGCCAGGGAGGCCAACGCTGTTAAGGCGGCTGCCTGTACCTTGACATCGCGGCTGCGTAGCAATGACGTGAGATGACGTGCGACCCACCCACCACCACCGGAGTGCGCGGGCGCTATAGCCTCTGGGCGTTCCCAACGGCGCCGGCCCCGGGAAGCTTCTCGTCCACGTTCGGCCGGAGGGACCCATTCCGCAACAGCAGTACGATGACTTGGTGCGCGAAGTGCCGCAGCAAGGAGCTGCGCGATAGATGTTCCGACCTGCGCCGAGGTATCCGTGAGGAGAGGGAGGTACACATCGAGAACTTCGAGCTACGGAGTTGTTAGTAAGCCGTGAAGATCGGGAGGCCGGATTGCGCAGGGCGATTACCTGGAAAAAATAGTCGAGCGCAAGTTTCGCCTCTTCACGCACAGGTGAAGAATCATCCCTGAGACCCCACTGTGATGGGCCTACGAGTTCAGCACACGCTGCGGCGATGGCACGAAGGGCACGAGCAAAGGCAGCCTTAGTCGCTGTGGGTTCAGAGGGGTCGAAACGTGAGATGGCATAGAGGAAGGCTTGGTGTGCATTGGCGTGTAGTAGGCTGCGGAGTGCTTGTGGAGAGCCTAGGAAAGGAAGGAGGGAGAACGGGTATTCGTAGGTGAAAAAGACGCCCCGAGCAATGATTGCGCACCATAAGATAAGGAGGTGATGACATGGGCGGCCTCGACACGGATATTGTCCTGTGATCCCGCAGCATCCTCGAATTGTTCTGGTGCGTTGAGGGCTTTGACGAGGCTGGGTGAGGGTTAGAAGGATAAGGAAGGAAAGAGTGGAAACGGACGTGTCGACAAAAAGCTCATCCTGGGCAAGCAATAACTTGGCGGAGGGGTTGCCGATCACGTTGTTTTTGACTCTCTTGAGGGTCGAGACGTTGACGGTCTGGACGGTCATTGTGTGGAGTGAAGCGGAGGGGGCGCGAGGCTGATGATTATCAAAGGACTACAAGGACGCCACCCGCCACCGCTGCACTAATACGGAATGCTTCCTTCACGGCGTAGCGTGGCGTCCGCAGCGTTGAATGCGGCATATAAACCCTCATTGCAAGCAGGAGATCCTTCCCCTACTTGACCCCGTCACTCATGGAGATCGAGCTAACACGGATTAGTTTCGAAGCGGACGTCTATGATGTCCGCAAAGCAGTCGCTGCTGTACTCCATAGCTCCGATCTCTACGACCCCAACGACAAGAAAAACAAAGGGCGAGTTCCGAACTTTGAGATTATCATGGGTAAAAGCCCTGCTGGTCGTATCCACAACGGGAAAGCTATTCTCCGTGTTGGCTCAAAAGTGGGACGCGAATTAATCAAATGGAGTCGAGCGTCAACGGACCACTATATCGAGGTGAAGGGATCCCCCCTCAGGATTTTCAATCTTTTCAACACCGTGCCTCTCGACGTAAAACAAACGCTTGACAAAGCGTTGTATATCGACCCGGAAAGGGACAGGCAGCGCTCTCAAATAGAAGAGCAAGCCCGGCTGGTTCGTGCCCGAATTGCAAAAGTCCAGTTCGGTGTATGGTACAGGCCATCGGACTCTCCTAGCACAAGGAGGGCATTCTCGATCGAGCATGAACGCGAATTCCTGTCCAAGTCCGCGGCATACATATACGTTGTGTATGAGCACAAGCTGATACACATCGACGTGAGTGCTACTTCACTTCCTCACTTTATATATTTACCTGATATCCCCACGCTCAGATCGGACAGAGGGAAACGGAAGAAGTCAATTATATGATTCTTGTCAAGTTCTCTAGCATTCATAAGTTGGGAATCGGCTACGATGAATTCGGACAAGCCTGTGAGTCCCCCTAGCACCATCACTGCGATTCTCGTGGCTGAGAGTAGACTACAATAGTCATTATACTCGACCTGCGTACGCCTCCGAACTTCGAGCAAGAAAGTTACAATGGTCTGGCTCCGGAGGGCATCGAGCGCAAAGGCAGATTCAAGACGCGTGACCGAATTCCCGCAATTGACTCTGCACATGCCCGGATCGCCCCATATGCGCACCACCTCAGGATCCTTCTCGCTGACCCGGAAGAACTCGCAATGTTCGAAAAGATATGCCACGTCGCACAGTGCGAACCCCGTCCGATCCGTGTTCCTTCAATTGATGCCCGCGCGATGGGTTTCTTCTCGCATCGCGACGTGGTTAAAGTACAACGCTGGATCAAGACCATGGACTGGAAGAATGCCTTCCAAATCGAGGCATACCTCCGTTCCGGTCTGCTTACCACCCACGACTTGCTCCAGACGCTCCAGAAACCCATCGAACAGGCAATCCATTATTACGGTAATGAGGCACCGGAGTTCTTGCGATTGTTCTCGGTGGAGCTCAAGATGCGCAAGCCGGACGAAGAAGTGCAGGACTGTTTTGCCCGCCTGCGCTCTAAACATGTTCATATCGAGCCACTTCGGCTTGCAACAGGACATATTTCTTGTCACCACGTGATCATCACTCCGTCCAGGATACTCCTGGAGGGTCCTTATACGACGCAATCAAACCGCGTCATTCGACATTATCAGAGTCACGATCCCGGCCTTGCTGAACGATTCATTCGTGTTGAGTTCCGCGATGAAGACCGCCTCGCGTACCGCTGGGATGGCGATGTTGACGGGACTTGGTTCCTCAAGCAACGTGTTGGCGGTATTTTGCGTCAAGGATTCGAGCTAGGCAGTCGCGCTTTTGAATTTCTTGCATACTCCACGAGCGCGCTGCGGGAACACTCAGTCTGGTTCGTATCCCCTTTCCGTGATCCCGTCGAGGGATATGTGACCTCGGAGAAAATCCGGTCATCCCTCGGCGACTTTTCGAAGCTCTTGCGAATGCCCAGCAAGTATGCGGCCCGAATTGCACAGGCCTTTACCGCTACGAACCCTAGTGTGAAGATCGGGAGCGACCAGTGGGAGGAGCAGGATGATTTGGGTGAACACACAGACGGCGTTGGGACGATCTCCCGCCTGTTACGAGACATAATTTGGGAGGCAATGTGCAAAGCCTTCCCTCATCTCAGGGGGCATGTCCCGCCCGATGCAATTCAATTTAGATTTCTCGGATACAAGGGAGTCGTCGTCGTGGACCACAGACTTCAAGGCATCAAGATGCGCTTGCGCGAATCGCAGCGCAAGTTCCCCGTACACGATGTTGACGAGGCAGAGTTCGAAATAGCCAAAGCATTCGACTATCCAAATCCGGTCCATTTAAACAGGTTCGTCGTCGTGTCCTTTCTTATAAACACTAACCTGTTCTCCAGACCAGTAGTGATGGCGTTGGAAGACCGTGGTGTTGATAAAGATATCTTCATAGATCTTCAAGAAGAAGCGAAGCGATCCATCTACTGTGCCGGCGACTCGTTGATGGATTTCTCGAAACTCCTCACGAAACACAGTTTAGGTGGAAAGTTTCATCTAGCATTCATCCTTGAGCAATTGAGCAAGCTCGGACTCGATTTCAAGGACAACAATGAAAAGAAAAAGAAAGCCATCGGAGGTGCCTTCGTTGAACGCCTTCTCCGCTTCTCCATGAACCATGCCCTGCGTGAGGTCAAATTCAAGGCCAGAATTCCAGTCCCAAATAGCTACCAGCTAGTAGGCGTCGCCGACGAGGGTCAGGCGTACATCAAGGAAGGCGCCAAAGAAGAAGAAGTATTTACATTGGGTCCTGGTAGAATTTACGGTGCGTTTCTTTGTGGGTCCACGGCCGTAATACCTTATAGAAACGGCAACATCCAGTCTGTGTTCAAGAGAAGGCCGATGAACCACCGACTTACTTTAAGGGCACGTGTGTCATATCCAGAAGCCCTGTCATTCACCCTGGCGACGGTACGTATATATACATGCTTACTCCGATACATGTGATCCTTATTAGTCTTACAGTACAACGCGTATACGCCGTGGGCGAACCGCCGGAGGACAAGATTTGTTTCTTCCGTGGTTTGAAAAATGTCGTTGTGCTTCCCGCTGTCGGTGCGTGTCAACGAGTCTCACATATGCCTTCATTGACGAAACTGCCTTCCAGGTGAACGTTCACTGGCATCATGCCTTGCCGGGGGCGATTTGGATGGGTACGTATCTACATGGTAGGGCAACTTAAATTCTCACAACGCTCCAGCGACACCTTCGACGTCTATTATGAAAATCCAGGTTTGATTCCACAAGTCCACTGGCCTCCAATGGAGGTGGGTAATAGCACGCCGCGAACGTTGGATAAAGATAGTGAAGATGCCACTGTCGAGGATATTTGCGATTTTATCGTTGAGTATATCAACAGTGACGTGATGGTGTGTCTTCGCCTCTGTCCCGTGCTTGTACCCTTGACCTCATTTCTCCCTGCGATCCACAGGGCCTCCTGGCGGACCGGCACATCATAATTGCCGATCAATCAAAGGTGGGACTTGTTTGTCTATGACCTACCGTGTCCTCACCCATTGATAGGACGGTGTATTCGACGATCGGTGCATGAAGCTCGCCAAGCTCTGTAGTCAGGCAGTGGATTATGCAAAGAACGGAAATCCTGTGGAATTACACAACAATCTCCCCCCGCCGCTCATCAAATTCAAACCGGATTGGCACAAGGCCGAGGTTACAGGCGCACGAGAGCTTGACTATTACTTTTCGGAGCGCGCGCTGGGGCATATGTTCCGGAACATCAAGCTCCTCGATCCAGAAGAGCCTATCGAAGGACTACCCACAACCCCCACCGAAGCAAAATCCCCACTCAAAGACCCAATCTCTGACGTTCTCGCACCGGTCGTTCAGCGCGCACTCGACTCAGACGCGGACACGGACGGTGCCGGGCCGGACTCGGAGAGTGAGAACGGCCATGCCAGACTGCACGAGCACTACGTTTGCGAGATGCGGTACATATGCGTAACGCACACCCTCGTTGACGCGCCAGACGTCCGTCTAAAGGAGGAAGAAGTCCTGCTGGGCACGATTCTCGCGAACTGCGCCCAGCCACGGTGGCGTTCAGACAGGACGTATAGGATGAAGCTGCACGTTGAGGGCCTCGTAGACGATATCCGTGGGCAGATCGTTCGGATCGATGAGACGCCGACGCAGGAGCATTTTCGCTCTAATTTATCGCGCGCGTGGGCGGTGTGGGCTTGGGCCCAGCATCACCGAGATGAGGAATTCATTGAGAGTTTCTCCCTAATCGCGCTTGGCCTCGTTTTCGATAATCTCAAACGCCTTAATGGACTGCCGCAGGCATGATTGATACCACACATACGATACTTGTACCCATAGTCAAGATTTCCAAAATCGGTTTACCATTTCATGTTGTACTTGCATTAATATATATTATACGTTACTGTAGTGAAGTAAGATATCCGAAGGAGCACAATTCAACAACATGGACGGCGATCAGTCGATGACACAAAGACACGCACAGGCGCTTGTTGCGAGCGACCAAAATAGGAGACATCATCTCCGGTCATGGCAGTCGGGAAAACAGCGGCATATCTAACCTTACATTCTCATTAACTCGGTCAGCTTGTGGGAGAGCAGAACCATAAATGTAGGTACAACGAGGTATGTGGTGTGGGAATTATTCGGGTATCATGCTCCATGACCGAAGGACACCACAGTTGCAATTGAAAAGGGGTTTCCAGGAAATGATGGATTGAACTCCGAGTTCGACTAGAAGAGGAGATGCTCTCTTCTCTCCTAATCCAACTCGGAGTACAATGAAGATTGTCCCTACTACTGGGGGTATCCAAGTCCGGACGTTCTTTATGTTCAGTATCTTCGGAAGGTTTATCGCATTCTCGATAGTCACGGAGGTTGCCAATCTGGAATTAAGGTGAGCATCGCTAAGGCAGGAAATCACTTAGCGAGATATATTCTCTCCGAGGATATCACTATGGAGTCAGATGGCGATGCAGGCCAACTCCATATTGCCGTAGGTAACGAAAGACGGAGAGTTTTCTTGAGTCTATCGACGGACAATCGTGACAGTTGCATGTGCCAGGGCCCAGTTTCAGACACCGCGTTGATTGGGAAGTTTTTTCTTGAGTCTGACTTCTAGCCCTGTACCTCGTTGCTACGAAAGTGGGAGGTTGAACGAAACATTTTCCATGCTTTCCCCGTTGATTGTTACCACCCGCGGCGCCTGAAATGGCTTTAGCATTGGTGCTTTATACGGCTCTACAGTAGTACCACATCGCCATTCATCGCGTATCAACAATCAGCGTGAAACGTCCAAACAGTTTCATAAATTTGCTCACTGGTTGTTACCCCATTCAGATTTGGGAAGCGTTGCACTGGTGCGCGGGCGTCCGGCCATGATATAGTGTGATCCTATGCGTGGGGTGCGTAGCGTGGAATGAGCCCAATGGCATAGATAGCAGAGGAGACGAGTGGCGCGAGTGACTCGGGCATGGCCGAACTTTGGAGTTGTTTGTCCTAGTGTTGGCCAAGTGCCAAGTGAAACTGGGCATGTACGGCCCGGTGGCCGAAGGAGCATTTAATTGTCAACTTACGTAATAATTGTTAACTTAATTTTCCTGGCGGGCCTTATCTTCTCGTATATCATCGTTTGCCTGCCGCTATGATCATATTCGCTTTCTCTCATCCAGATACTTGCGTGCATGGTTCAAGGTGATTGCGTTTAATGAATCATTCTGGCTTCTCCTCGCGCCATTCCCTATATCGCAGTCCCTCCACGGCACCGTCGCATCTCTCCTCGCTTAGCCTCGGAATTCTCTTGCGCCACGCCGGAATCTACGCTGCTTCGTTCGTATTGCCTCATGATGCGTAGGTCGGACTTCGCGACGATCGCTCACACAGCGCCCCTGCCCGGGGCAAAGGAATGATGCATGCGAAATGACGTGGCAACTTGGCGACGACATCGTTGGAACTACTGTACCACAAGGAGATTGGGCCAGGGCCAGGGCCTCTCACTTGCGCAAGGGGCGTGCATATCTCTCTCTGATATTCGTACAGTTTAGAGCCTCAACAGTCAACACATGTCGGTAGCTGCCGGTGCGGGTAACTCCAGACGGTACTACACTACGGGCTCTTTCCAAGCATCGGCACCCTCTAGAAGCCTGATAAAACGGCACCTGCGGTAGTCATGGAGTCGCGGGCTATCTCATCCCTAGATTACATTGTGTCCAGGTGACACTTACCTTGCGCCTAAGGTCCGGACGTCATCTTCACATTTCCGAATATCGGAATGTCGGCTTCATCTGTCCTCTATCTCTCATCTCCGTACTTCTACGTCGCTGTGGGTCTTTTCAAATCTCCTTGAAATACGAAAGGTTGCTTTCTCGACGTATTGGGCTGCGAACATCGCGCACGAGTCAAGGCATCCGTAGGGCACAAGGATGCCGTTCCGCCCATTGTTAGTTGTCCCCATGACGGCATTATCCAAGCCACAGAGATCTCTATTATTGTTGAGCAGTGAGAACACCTAGGTCAATCAATCAATGCGAGCTAGCCGGTCCGTTACCTAAGCCGGAACTTTTACCGCAGTTTTTGAGTCGATCTAGAATTAGAACAGCTCCTAGTCACCACATATTCTGATTCCGCATTGTCATGGAATGCTGTCCTCCCATCTTACCTGCGCTGTCATCTAAGTTCAATCACTGCGTGAAACAGTCTCCTTGAACCTCGTATGCCTACCTGCAGAGAGACTCCGAGATTGGCCGATGTCGCGCCGCTTTACTCTATTGGCCGCGGATTCCTCGCCAAACACCGCGATGCAGTCCTCGGGCTACAACATCGCAAGCCCTCGCCCATGAAGCCGTGGCTGGGTCTATCCATCAGTTCTGAGGGGTTTTATAGCTTATAACCTTCCTGGTCCTCCACTCACACACCTGCTTCTACCTCAATCTCAGCCGTAATCATGTTGGCAATCTCGCCTTCATATCACATCCGCACTCTTTTGCTTTTCACCAAGTCAGATTTGAAAACCGTCATACCCCCTGTCGTAAGTGATCCCGTTTTCCATCTGCTTCCTGACTATTGTTAACCGGATGCGCTCCCTGTTTCTACATGCAGACTCTTTTCGCCGCGGCGGCCGCTCCGTCGTGTAGTCTCTCCCGTCTGCCCCACGCGCTGCTCTGGTTATGGCTCCACGCTTTGCAGTTTGGGCTCGCGAATCAGACCCTCCCACGCTCGCTAGCAGAAGACCTTCTCAATCATCCGGACCGACCGCTTCCCGCAGGTCGCATTTCTCTTCGCGCCGCGCGCACCTTCGCTGGATGATGATCCCAATATGTCTTGCGTTGTCCGCTGTTTATGGCCCGAGGACGATGATCGCCAGTTTATGTGGATCGTTGTACATGCTGGTTTACAACGATGGCGGTGGAGCTCGTGCACATTGGTTGGTCCGAAACGCGTTGAATGCAATCGGATATGGTACCGCGGAGGCCGGTACAACTCTTGTTATCTGTACGTTCCCGTCTTTGACTGGTCGGGACAACTCGAGAGCTAACGTACTGCTCCTACCTCTCTCCCCACCGCCTCGACAGGCCAAAGAGAGAGAGAGATTGATAGCATAGCGTATATTGCTATTGTTCTGAGCGCGGGGATCATATTGACAACGATTCACACGCAAGACTACAGGGATGCGTGGGGTGACGCTGCTGCTGGACGCGTCACACTTCCTATTGCTTACCCTACGTTGTCGCGCCCTGTCACTGCTCTCCTTCTGATCACATGGTCATGGATCGTTTCTCGCACCTGGCGGTTGGACGATATCACAGCGGGCTTCATGGGTGTCCTTGCCTTAATTGTCGGTGTGAGTTTTGTCGCTCGGACGGATGTGCGTGCGGATACCATATCATCTCACCTATATAATGTGAGTTTTCACAGTCCACGATTGCCTGAGTGTCGCTCACCCGATCTTTGTCAGGTTTGGCTTTGTGCAATATATATGCTACCTGTGTATTACCGGTTGAACTTTAAATCGTGACCAACTTTTTCGTGGGGACTGGTCCAGCGGATAATTTCGGCACCAAGGTGTCGATCCAATTACTGTAGATAATCTATATTATTTCACTTTTCGTATTGCTGGAGTAGTATGCTGCCCCCAGACAGAGTATTGCGGGCTGGGAATTTGGTAAATCAGAACGGATTTTGCTATATGAAAAGTAACTACACTACTTCGCTTTCAGCTTTGTGGGAGTAGGACAAGTTAGGGGAGCAAATGAAGTCACTGCGTATCCGGTTCTGAACGTCAGTGCTTAAGCTTCCATTATTATGATCATGCGTCTGGAAGGGTTGATTTTCTGATTTTCTGTAGGCTGGATTAAGGAACTTCGAGATGTATCGAGCACAATCTCGAGCCTGACGAGAGCGTCATCACTGGCATGCTGCGGTCTCAGTCCAACAATTGCGAACACAACAATCTCCTGAGAATCGTGTCAAGCTATCCATCACCAGTTTTGGTCCCTGGAGTACTACAAGGTAGTTGCCGTTGTGGACAGCCGACTGGATGGTATCAAGCTGCGCTTACGTGGCTCGCAGTGCAAGTTTGTCTACAACAAGGAGGACGCCGAATTTGAGATTGCAGGGGTCATTTGACCCTCCGATTCCACTTCACCTTAACCGGTTCATATTCCCCTAGTCTGACCTGTCTCTAAGATTCACCTACTGACCTATTGGGTTGACCTACCAGGCCCATGGTAATGGTGCAAGAAAACCGCGGGGTCAGAAACTTGAAAGTTAAAAGAAGCCTTCATTGGTCTCCAAGATTCGGCGAAGGCCGAAATCGGAAATTTACCTCTCGGAAGATTCATTGGCCAACTTCAGGGCCAGTTTATTATATGTGCGATTTTTTTCGTCGTGACAAAATCCAAAGCAGCGGCAAGCACCGGGCCGGAAGCATGACATTATTTTCATGCAACCCGTCCCAGTCAGGACTCGATATTGCTGCCGAGACATCCGAGACATTGTTGCGCGACATACATGCGCGGATCGTCCCGGAAGGAGCCCAGCGCCATACAGAGAAGGACCTTTGGGATGGCCTACAAAAAGGTTGGGCAACGTGGGGCTGGGCTCAGCATCACAGGGACAAGGAATACATCGAGGGCTTCTCCCTTCAGTTATTGTATGTTTTCTTACTGTAATAGCCCACTTCAGACTGCCTATCATGGATTTTCTCTGAGTCAACCTGTGTCACATCGAACAGTACGAAAAAAACGCAATCTTTGCCTCTGAGCGATCTTTGCTTATGTCCCACAGCTGCCTCAAAAACAAGAGTCAAACTGTAGCAACACAGTTATTGAAATGGGACAAAGGTACAGTATACTCGCCAACAGTACAACACCCGGATAAGAACAGCCCATGTAATCGATGCAGCCAACGATGGGCCGATTGGAAACTGAACTGGGCAACCGGTTCATGGCTAGCGGTGTGAGAACCCATAGAATTGTGTTGAGAAACTCTGGGGGGAATGGATAGCTCCCCGTGGCGCGTCAACTGGGCCATCACAAGTCAGCATGCTGAGAGATTTCGAGAACGGTAAGATAATCAATTCATTACACAACAGCATTTTCGCAGGCCGTCAATGTACATGTGATCCTGTGGCTAATTACCTAAGGTTATACAAACGGTGGTAAGATTCTCAGTCAATGACGAAGGGGGAGACGGCTATGAACACCAGGAATCAAAATAATGAGCCGCAGCAGAAAATGCGGACGTCTAGAGGGCGATGAAGGCGGTGTGAGGCAGATAAGGGACGTCTGCATTGCGATTGAACTCCGAGTCGTCGCACAAACTCGACGGCTGCCTTCTGAGAGTAGAACACATGTCCTAAGCAGATAGAAATAAGAAAATAAAAAGGGGCGATGACTAACCGAAAATCCATAATATACTTACTAGTTCTGGGCTGATGTATCTGCGCCATGTTGCACGAGAAGCATGCGAATGGCTTCCAATCTCCGTGCCCGTGATACCAGATGCATGGCAGTCCAGCCGTTATTGTCCTGGACTGACATATCAGCGCCACCCTCGATTAGCATGCGAGCGACTTCCAGCTGCCCCGCTTTCGACGCCAGATGTAATGGAGTCTGGCCATTCTTGTCCTGGGGTGACACACCCGCGCCACGTTTGATCAACATGCGAACCACTTCCACTTTCCCCGCTTTCGACGCCAGATGTAAGGGGGTCTGGCCGTCCTTGTTTTGTACCGACACACGCACGCCACGCTCGATCAGCGCGCGAACCACCTCTAATTTCCCCACTCTCGATGCCAGATGTAATGCGGTCTGGTTGTCCTTGTCCTGGGCTGACACATCCGCGCCACGCTCGATAAGCATACAAGCGGCTTCCAGTCTCGCGGCTTCCAGTTTAAACGATTCCAGACCGAATTTCGATCCGGCCTCTTGCAACACCACTTGCAACACCAGAAGTAATGGGGTCTGGCCATCTTTGTTCTGTACTGACACAGACGCGCCATTCTTGGCCAGCACGTGAGCAGATTCCATTTCCGCCGTTTGCAACGCCAGATGTAATGGAGTCCGGCCGTCCGAGTCCTGGGCTGATACATCCGCACCACGCTCAATAAGCATGCGAGCGACTTCTGGGCGACTGTAGCGATGATGTGAATCCTTGAGGAATAAAAGGTGTAATGGGGTCTGGCCATCCTTGTTCTGGGCTGACACACCCGCGCCATGCTCGATCAGCATGCGAACGACTTCCAGTTGCCCTACGTTCGACGCCAGATGCAATGGGGTCTGGCCATCCGTGTTCCGGGCTGACACATCCGCACCACACTCGATAAGAATGCGAGCAACTTTTGTGCGATTGAAGTCAAAACCATATAAATACTCGAGGGATACCAGGTGTAATGGGGTCTGGCCATCCTTGTTCTGGGCTGACACACCCGCGCCACGCTCGATCAGCATGCGGACGACTTCCAGTTGCCTCGCTTCCGACGCCAGATGTAATGGGGTCTGGCCATCCTTGTTCTGGGCTGATACATCCGCGCCACGCTCGATCAGCATGCGAACGACTTCCAGTTGCCCCGCTTCCGACGCCAGATGTAATGGAGTCTGGCCATCCTTGTTCTGGGCCGACACACCCGCGTCACGCTCGACCAGCATGCGTACGACTTCCAGTTTCCCCAATCTCGACGCCAGATGTAATGCGGTCTGGCTGTCCTTGTCTTGCGCAGACACATCCGTGCCATACTCGATAAGCATGCGAACTACTTCCACTTTCCCCACTTTCGACGCTAGATGTAATGGAGTCTGGCCGTCCTTGTTCTGTGATGACACACCCACGCCACGCTCGATCAACATGCGAGCGACTTCCAGTTGCCCCGCTTCCGACGCCAGATGTAGTAGAGTCTGGCCGTCCTTGTCCTGGGCTGACACATTC
The DNA here is from genome assembly GCA_022496225.1 of Russula aff. rugulosa BPL654. NCBI lineage: Eukaryota > Fungi > Basidiomycota > Agaricomycetes > Russulales > Russulaceae > Russula > Russula aff. rugulosa BPL654. The sequence goes on along the minus strand of WTXE01000228.1, from coordinate 14,807 downwards.
GCGCCGCGCTCGATCAGCATGTGAGCGACTTCCAGTTGCCCCGCTTGCAACGCCAGATGTAATGGAGTCTGGTTGTCCGTATTCTGGGCTGACAGATCCGTGCCATGCTCGATCAGCATGCGAGCGACTTCCAGTTGTCCCGCTTGCAATGCCAGATGTAATAGAGTCTGTCTGTCCGTATTCTGCAAATCCGCGCCATGCTCGATCAGCATGCGAGCGACTTCCAGTTGTCCCGCTTGCAACGCCAGATGTAATGGAGTCTGGCTTCCTTGTCCTGGGCTGACACATTCGCGCCACGGTCGATCAGCATCTGAGCGACTTCCAGTTGTCCCGCTTGCAACGCCAGATGTAATGGAGTCTGGCTCTCCTTGTCCTGGGCTGACACATCGCGCCACGGTCGATCAGCATCTGAGCGACTTTCAGTTGCCCCGCTTTCGACGCCAGATGTAATGGAGTCTGGCCATCCTTGTTCTCGGCTGATACATCCGCGCCACGCTCGATCAGCATGCGAGAGACTTTCAGTTTCCCCGCTTTCGACGCCAGATACAACGGAGTCTGGCTGACCTTGTCCTGAGCAGACACATCCGCGCCACGCTCGATCAGCATGCGAGCGACTTTCAGTTTCCCCGTTTTCGACGCCAGATGTAATGGAGTCTGGCCGTCCTTGTCCTGGGCTGACACATTCGCGCCACGCTCAATCAGCATATGAACGACTGCCAATTTTATTGTTTTCGGTTTCTCCGCTTGCAACGCCAGATGTAATGGAGTCTGGTTGTTCTTGTTCTGGGATGACACATCCGCGCCACACACGATCAGCATGCGAGCGACTTCCAGTTGCCCCGCTTGCAACGCCAGATGTAATAGAGTCTGGCTGTCCGTGTTCTGGGCTGACACATCCGCGCCACGGTCGATCAGCATGCGAGCGACATCCAGTTGTCTCGCTTGCAACGCCAGATGTAATGGAGTCCGGCTGTCCTTGTTCTGGGCTGACACATTCGCGCCACGCTCGATCAGCATGTGAGCGACTTTCAGTTGCCCCGCTTTCGACGCCAGATGTAATGGAGTCTGGCCATCCTTGTTCTCGGCTGACACAACCGCGCCACGCTCGATCAGCATGCGAGAGACTTTCAGTTTCCCCGCTTTCGACGCCAGACACAACGGAGTCTGACTGTCCTTGTCCTGTGCAGACACATCCGCGCCACGGTCGATCAGCTTGCGAGCGACTTTTAGTTTCCCCGTTTTCGACGCCAGATGTAATGGAGTCTGGCCGTCCTTGTCCTGGGCTGACACATTCGCGCCACGCTCGATCAGCATATGAACGACGCCAGTTTTATCGTTTTCGGTTTCTCCGCTTGCAACGCCAGATGTAATGGAGTCTGGTTGTCCTTGTTCTGGGATGACACATCCGCGCCACGCACGATCAGCATGCGAGCGACTTCCAGTTGCCCCGCTTGCAACGCCAGATGTAATGGAGTCTGGCTGTCCGTGTTCTGGCTGATACATCCGCGCCATGCTCGATCAGCATGCGAGCGACTTCCCGTTGTCCCGCTTTCGACGCCAGATGTAATGGAGTCTGGCTGTCCGTGTTCTGGGCTGACACATTCGTGCCATGCTCGATCAGTATGTGAGCGACTTCCAGTTGCCCCGCTTTCGACGCCAGATGTAATGGAGTATAGCCGTCCTTGCCCTGGACTGACACATCCGCGCCATGCTCGATCAGCATGCGAGCGACTTCCAGTTGCCCCGCTTGCAACGTCAGATGTAATGGAGTCTGGCTGTCCGTGTTCTGGGCTGATACATCCGCGCCACGCTCGATCAGCATGCGAGCGACATTTAGTTGTTTCGCTTGCAACGCCAGATGTAATGGAGTCTGGCTGTCCTTGTCCTGGGCTGACACATTCGCGCCACGCTCGATCAGCATGTGAGCGACTTTCAGTTGCCCCGCTTTCGACGCTAGGTGTAATGGAGTACGGACGTCCCAGTCCAGGGCTGACACATCCGCGCCACGCTCGATCAGCATGCGGGCGGCTTCCAGCTGCCCTGCTTTCGAAGCCAGGTGCAATGGAGTACAGCCGTCCATGTCCTGGGCTGACACATCTGCGCCACGCTCGATTAGTATGTGAGCGACTTTCATGTGTCGGCGTTCCAACGTCAGATGTAGTGGTGTCGCAGAGTGGGTGAAGTTTTGAGAGTTCACATTCTGTGAATGCTCATTAATGAGCAACTCTACCATAGAAGGTAACTCCAAAGCAGCGGCATAATGTAGATGAGTTCCTCGGAGCGGTGACGGGTGTTATATCGCGGACTTGGATTCCAAAAATAATAATGACTTGGGTCACTTATCCAGACACATATTTCAAGGTGTGGTTTGCTTGGGTCGAATAGTTCTTTCAATCCGTCCTTCACATTCCACGATACTTCCTCGAGCCGTGCATGTTTAACCCAGTATTGCGCAGAATATTCATTAAAAGGTAAACTTCGCAACTTGTTCCTTGTGATATCCTTGTCGAGTTGTAGCAAATAGCCCAAACATGCCTGTGCCGCGAGGGTATGAGCAGGTGTTTCGGAAATATGATAACGGCAGAGAGTAATGTCGTCTGCTTTAGCAAGGCGGGCGGAAGTCAAGAACTCCTTGACCGAGAAGTGAGAGAACTGTACGACTTTGCGGCGAAATTTATCATCGACGATGGCAAGAAAACTAGGGCAGGTAGACAAAACCGCATGCATTGGATCCTCCAGGCGCCAATCCTCGTGAAATTTCGGAATTGGTCCTGCCTCGAAGTCGAATGCGAGCAACTCGGCGAGTTCCTCTACGAGGAGCGGGCGGACAGCCACTGAAACGAACTGAAACACGCGATGGGCGAATTCCCAGTCTGCCTTGTTGATCTCTCGTAAGGTGCGCTCATATGTCTCGTCAAGCGTCTCCGGTAAATCGGTCAGTGCATGCCGGATACGCGCTGGGATGCAGCCGCAAATATAGACAAGCTGACAATACACCCAGCGGAACCTACATCACAGAAATCAGCAAGTGGTCAATAAATCATCATTATTGCCTTACATCCCGTGGGCTTTTCCTGTGAGGGCGTCTATGACAAATCGCTTATCCTCCTCTTTCCACCTTTTGTTTTTTGGATCCGTATTAATGACGGACGTGATGTACTCCTCGATGTCGATTTTTTGTCCGCGTTCGTCATGTAGGGAAACAGACCGGAAAATTAAAGGATTGAGGCATCTTGATGTCAATTTCAGGTCGACTGGTGACGCATATGCGCAGATCCAAAAGTTCTGATTCCATAAGTTCCTTTATAAGGTTTAGGACATCGGAGCGGGGCGACGGGATGGAAGATGTGTTCGAACATTCATCCAAAGCGTCCAAGATTATGTAGACGGGGGCATGTCCAGGGAGTTTGAGTAGGTCCTTTAAACATCCAGCAAGTGCACCGTCGCCGGGATAACGCGACCCATTGGCATGTTCGGAGTAGAACTTGGAAAGCACATCGCAGTACGAGTCGGATTGATGACAAAGTTGGGCCAAAAGGGACGAGAGTAGTCCGCGTATGTCCTTCTTTTGATCTTCCCTAAAATCGCAGTAAAAGAAGGCCAGTGACGCAAGCCCCGCTTTCCTCATGGCATCGATATCTTCTATGATTGTGGAGCTGCCAACAGGATGAGCTCTCCAAATAGGAATCTGAAAAGTTTGACGTACCAAAGTATGCTCTTTCCTGCACCCGCTACGAAAACGGAAATTTTCAGTCTCTAGAAGAGCCGTAAGGAATTGGATTAACGGACGTTTCCCATGAACCCATATCAGGGAACTCGGGGCCTCAGATGCTTTCCATTCTGAGTATGTGTTGCCCTGAACGAACCATGCCGCAGACCCGCGATGGCGTGATTTGCAGGCGATGTTGTGGTTCTTCCATGGGTCGGGCGGCGACAGCCATTTTCGAATATCCTGTTCCAACTTGTCGCCTGCCAGACAACATCAGCGATTCCGGTTAACGATCGCAACATTAATAAATGACTGACGCTTTGACTTGTTCGTATCGCTCGCGAGTTGCTGTATGATCTCTACTGCTCAGTCAGCTACTGAGTCGCTTCATCATGGACCCGCAGAACATACCGAGCGCATCCCGGACATGGTTAATCGATGTTTCTCCGTCTAAAGGGAATAATATTCAACACCAGGCATAAGACTAGTCAATTTGCTCACCGTCAACGACATCTCTCATATTCTGTAAAAGACCATAGACGACCTCGAGGGTCTTCGCCGCTGTTATCCGAGCCTCATCCTCAGTGAGCCGATCCAACCTCCGAAGTACCGCCTCGATGTCCTTCCCCCCGAGCAGCTTCTTTTTCACAAGCGCTTCTGGGTCGCATAGTCAGGTAATATAACATCTCGCCTAACGCGGACTCACTTAGTTTTCCTCGTTGTAACTGTTTGGTCGCCAATGCGAGGATCGAGAGTAACTGCAAGAGTATCTTGATGATTATCTCAGTCATACTGACCGTAGGAGGGATCTTGGTATAGATGTCTAGGCGGTTCAAAAAGTGCTCAACGGACTCGAGCAAATCGGTTAATGTGTCGTAATCATCAAGGACACCCTTGACCGCCTGATATGTTTAGGTGTCACGACGATGCGCGCTCAGGGACGAAAGAAAGGCACATACAGAGATTAGGATGCCGAGGCCTGTGTATATTGCCTTTACAGGTGGGAGAGGCTAGAGAATGACAGTCAGGGATATTGAAACCTAATCGGTGCCTACGGGCGTACCAGGCCGAGATCCCGACCGAAATTTACAGCGGAGGAAAGTTTATAAAGAACTGATAGGATATTCTTGAGGGGTTTCAAGACATTGTCCTTTCCTCGTATTTCTCCGGAGGCTTCTGTTTGTTCACGAAGAACAGCGGTAACGGACTCGACAGAGTCACAACTCTGGAGCTTCTCGGCAAGTGGATGATTGGCCAATGTCCTGCCCGTCTGCATTTCATAATCTCGAAAGGCAGCTTCGAAGAGCTCCTGAAAGTGAGAGGGTCCTGACTGGTCACTCATGTGGGAGTAAGGGAGAAAGAGATATGGGAGGGGAAAGAAGAGTTGGTTTGCACGGGGGAGAATGAGTGTGGTGTGGGATGCGGTGGTAGAGAGCCGGACGAGGACAACGGTGCACTGCCTTGCTTATCGATGTCGCCGCAAGCGTTCACACGCCAATTGCATGAAATGATGGCGTGGGTGGATCTAATTGGTGGGCGCCCTTCATGATGAGGCAGCGAGGTGCAGCGAGGTCAAACACGTGAGGTACATATATTGGTAAGCTTGTCGGCACGGAGAAAGTACCGAACGCCCGTCCGAGTCAAAGTCAAATGTGAAGACGAGGCTCGTCTGATGAGATGTACAGTACAGTAGTGTATAAGGTCTCCCAGATGGCGCATCTCCGGATTGACGGTCCAAATGGGTAGTCCTCCACAGATTCAATTCTAAATCAAGGACCGGCCAAAGCGCGTGCAGCTGATATGACTGGAATGCGGGCCCAAGGCTATAGAGATCGGACGGAAAATGCCGAGATACATGCCGCAGCTTTATTCTACGTAATAACTACATACAGTATGTAGAATAACCACAGGGAATCGCCTTATGGTTACCCACTGGGAGAACCCCATATCAGTAAAGTTCAATCTTCTGATTGACGAGTCAAGGATGCACTTGAACGATGATTCGTCTCCGCAGCCCTTCAAGCTTCAATACGTAGCTCAAGCTGATATCCCTCGCCGCGAAGGGCCAGGGGTTGAAAATCTACTTCCGAGCACGGAAGCTTTCTGAGTAGTCGACGAGGAAATAAGGGGAGGGAGTGAATGAGACGGACCATAGATACTCCATACACCTGTGGTTGGAGACTTGGAGTCCCTTCGTCATCAAAAATATCGTGTGCGTTATAGTTTTTCATCGCATACCCATCTACGTCTCCTCCCACACCTAGACCCAGCTCGGATTCTTCGAAGCATCTCGCATAAGCATCTAGGAATGATATGGCATCTTTACAGTGACAAATAAGATTTGACCAGGTACTGGAGATAGAAAGGGAAAAACTTGCTGGTAAAATGTCTAGCCAAGACCGTCTATGCACCTTGACGCGTCTGGTCGCAATCACGCTCTCGACGTCGCATCCAAGAATCTATTCGTTTTTAACATGCGTGTAATTTGAAGCTGTGCAGCATTGAGACGAGGTAGCTTCAGACAAGGTCATGGTCGGTGGATTAGCCAATCAGAATGGTTTCGCAAGAAGTGAGAATAGTTAATGTGTGCACGCGACTAGAGGGCATCATCGGCGTCTTTGGCAGGAAGTTGATCAGGTGACGACGGCGGCCGTTGGGAACGAAATACTCTCCCACAGCCTCCCATGATGATGATCATCTACTAGTACTGTACTGTATCGTTTCACAATAACTACATTAGAGATGATGACGTCCCCTTGTTCATATTTCCCAGAATCAGAATGAAATTCAATTCTCGTTCTCGTGGTCGCGATCGGCTATACGTACTGTATGCTTGAGAAGGACCTGTGCAACTTCCGCCAGTTCCGCGAGCCTCTCATCTCCCGACGCCAGATCAAGTGGATCGCCCATTCTTGTCCTGAACTGTTTCATCTGCGCTGTGGTCAAGAACCATGCGGCCGACTTCTGCACATAGCTGTGGCGAGACCCGAGACCAAGCTGGTTGTGTCAACACCAGATGTAACGGCGTCGAACCGTTTGTGCCGTTATATCCGCGCCGTGCTCGATAAGCACGCGAACGACTTCAGATTGTCCTTTGTGCGGTGCTAAATGCAATGGTGTTGAGCCTGAGCTCTTACGTTCGCGACCTGGATGATAAGTGGTATGAACGTACAGGGCCAATATCCTCACCAAAATTTGAAGTGGCAATAAGTTTATACAGAACTGATACAGAATTCCTGGGAAGCTTTATGGTTTTGCCCCTCCCTTGGAAATCGCTGAAGGCTTGTGTTTGTTACGAAATTCGTCAGTAACGGACTCGACAGGGACAGTGTTTTGACTCTTTTGAGGCTGTTCGGCGAATGGATGTTTGGCCAATGCGATGCCTGTCTGCTTTTCATAGTCGTCCAAAGCGGCCCTCGAAAAGGGCCCGTAGACGAAACAGCCCTTACTGTTCACTGATGTCCGAGGTGGGGAAGATTAGAAAGGGGACTCGGTTTGCCAGGAGGAGGCTTGAGATTGTGGGATGTCGGGAGCAGGGTTGAACGCAGAAATGCACAACCCGTCGCTTTGAGCGCTTACGCTAAGCGCTCTAGCACAACCATGTTTTCCCAAACAGTGAAAACGAGAAATGATGTATTCGAACATCATGCCAACAGGAAATGGCGGCAGGATTTCTCATTCACAGAGCTATTACTTTGGGCGTAGCTAGCCCTCTTATATGCAGTATTTACGCTTCTGTGACGCCCTTCCGATATTCGATTGAATAAGTTTTTATATGAATATACGAATAGTTCACACAAACGTCCATATCCGTAATGTAATTCAAACTGGTTGTCTGTCCTCTAGAATACATAATGAAACGTTAGAAAAACCCCATACCCGGAGGAGGAAACGCACCTACTCAGAGTTCGATTTTCTCACTGGCGCAGAGGGTTGAGTCGGGGATGATGGTTCTCCGCGCTTGGCACAGCCCCAAATATTCTGTGAACTACACCCGAAAGATAAGTTCCATGTACGCAACGTTAGGAAATCGAGCGCCGTCGGGTCGTCCTATACACGACACCAACATCCAATCAGAATAATCAAGTTAACGCGGGAGAGTGATGAACATTGATACTCACGCCAGGATGCAGAAATGGGAGATGATCACCTCTCATATATGCCGAGCTAAGAATCCCTCCCGCGCGTGTGTAAAAAAAGTACCGCCGAGCGCAGCAGCATCGAGGATGCCTGAGTCGCGAGAAGCGTGTCTCGGCGTTGACGAGGACGTCGAAGAACCAGGCTGTGTCGTGGAAGTAGGAACGCACGCGCGGGTGTGGCATGCCGAGGAGGTCGAGGAGGGCTAGGTGCTCGATTGTTGAGAGTGAAGTTGTGGATGCTGAGGCGGGGATGAGGCCGCGTCTCGGATGTGGGGGCAGGTACGTCAACATCCATGTTTTGGCGAGGTGTCTGTGTGGAAAAAGAAAAGTCGGAGAGACGCATGAGCGGAGGAGGGGTGGGGAAAAGAGAGAAGGGACAGACCGTGCACGCACCGTAGATGAAGTCTATGCCGACCAGGCCCTGAATGCCCCTTCGCCATCGAGGAATGTCGTTTTAGCCGTATGTCCTCATCTTCTAGAGTCTAGACCTAACTTGGCCTGTTCTACGCGTCTTCCGTGAGTAACGAATAAAAGGTTGCGCGTTTCGGCGAAATCGACCATGATGGCGCATGGTGCGGCGGCAGAGTACGTTGCTTGACAAACTACTACACGGAGATTGAAGTGAGTGAGAGGAGTAATGAGGAGAAAGGCAAGGTTGTCGTGGACGAGGGAACGACAGGAAGTAGATGGACATGCCTGGTTCTTCGGCTAGGAAGAACTTGCTGTCGAAATGTGCGGCAAGGACAACACGCCTTGTTGCGTCTGGGTCAGTCGTTGCGATCACGTTCGTGAATATTTACGCCATATGGTGTCGTGCCCATGAATCTGCCCGCTTCTGTGTGTCAAGTGAGCTTGCGGAGGGGGTCGAGCTCAACCAATCAATGCGAACTGCTGGACCGTTACCTAAGCCGGCAAAGTGTTGCTAAGTTAGTCGCAACATGTTCCGGTTCGTCATGCATGGAATATGTACTGTCCTCCCATCGTACCTGCGCTGTCATCTAAGCTCGATCACTGCATGGACTGGTTTACTTGAACCTCGTATACCTACCTGCAGAGACACCCCGAGATTGGCACGATGTCGCGCCGCTTAAAGCCCGCTTTACTGACTTCCTTCCCTATCTTGTCCCACAAAGCGCATTAGTTACTTTTCATTTAACAAAATCAGTTCAACATACTCAAATTTAGAAAGCATTCACATGGCTCGTAATACTCTGTCTGGGGGCAGCATACTAATTGAACAACACGAAAAGTAAATAATATAGATTATATACAGGAATAGCATCGACACCTTGGTGCCGAAACTATTCGCCGGACCAGATTCCACCAAAGAGTCGGTTATGACCTCAAGTTCAACCTGTAATATACAGGTAGCATATATATTGCACAAAGCCAAACCTGGCAAAGGATCACGTGAGCACGCTCAGGCAATCGCGAACTGTGAAAACTCACATTATATAGGTGAGATGATATGGTATCCGCACGCACATCCGTCCGGGCGACGAAGCTCACTCCAACAATCAAGGAAAAGACACCCATGAAGCCCGCTGTGATATCGTCCAACAGCCAGGTGCGAGAAACGATCCATGACCATGTAATCAGAAGTAGAGCAGTGACAGGGCGCGACAACGTAGGGTAGGCAATGGGAAGTGTGACGCGTCCAGCAGCAGCGTCACCCCACGCGTCCCTGTAGTCTTGCGTGTGAATCGTTGTCAAAATGATCCCCGCGCTCAGAACAATAGCAATATACGCAATACTATCAAGATCACTCTCTCTTTGGCCTGTCGGCGCGGCGGCGGGAGGGGCAGGAGCAATACTTTAGCTTCTCAAGTGGTCCCGACCAATCAAAGACGGGAACGTACAGATAACAAGAGTTGTACCGGCCTCCGCGGTGCCATATCCGATTGCATTCAACGCGTTTCGGACCAACCAATGTGCACGGGCTCCACCGCCATCATTGTAAACCACCATGTACAACGATCCACATAAACTGGCGATCATCGTCCTCGGGCCATAAACAGCAGACAACGCAAGACATATTGGGATCATCATCCAGCGTAGAGTGCGCGCGGTGCGAAGAGAAATGCGACCTGCGGGAAGAGGTCGGTCCGGATGATTGAGAAGGTCTTCTGCTAGCGAGCGTGGGAGCGTCTGATTCGCGAGCCCAAACTGCAAAGCATGGACCCATAACCAAATCAGCGCGTGGGGCAGACGGGAGAGACTACACGACGGAGCGGCCGCCGCGGCGAAAAGAGTCTGGCGGTGTAGATGCAGGGAAAGACATCTGGTTAACAGTAGAGAGGAGCAAGATGGCATACGGGGATCACTTACGACAGGGGGGATGACGGTTTTCATATCTGATTTTGTGAAAAGCAAAAGAGTGCGGAGGTGATATGAAGGCGAGATTGCCAACATGATTGCGGCCGAAATTGAGGTAGAAGAACAGAGAGTGGGCGGAGGACCAGGAAGGTTATAAGCTATAAAATCCCTCAGAATTGATGAATAGAGCCAGCCACGGCTTCATGGCGAGGGCTTGCGAAATTTGTGCTGAGGACTGCATCGCGGTGTTTGGCAAGGAATCCGTGGCCAAAAGAGTTGCTTATCGGGTTCTAGACGTCAGCGTGCCTAAGCTTCCATCATTATGATCATGAGTCTGAAAGTGTTGATTTTCTGATTTTCTGAAGTCCGCACGGCGTAGAAATGAGGTAAAGGGCAGTCACATACTTCCTGCTGAGCCAGCGTACCACACTCACCCGTGCCCGGGCCAAGTACCGTACGGGCTACCCCATTGAGATTACCCACTGAACCTGCTACTGGGGCAGGGGTTCGCTAGGGAAGTGTATGGTATCGTGGATGGGAGTGGGCTTGGGCTGAATTTAGGAACTTCGAGGAAGTATCGAGAGCAATCATCACATGGCTGGGGTCAACGGTTCTCAGATGTTCTCCCGGCGCGCTCCGTGCTGCAGGCGGACACCGGACCAGCCCGATGACCGATACGCAGTTGCAGCATGATCAGGGCGCACTTCGGCCACTTTTCGGACTTATTGCGCCCGCCGGAAGGTAAGTCCATACCGATGGCATTGGTACGATCTCGCAGGAGCTCGTTATCAGGGAGGAAAAGTGTCGGGCCGCAGGACTCCGAAACCTTCGTGAGAATCGTGCGCGCTGAGTCAAGCCACCGCGGCCCCCGCTTGCCAGTTCGGTTCCTGGTGCAGTACAAGGGAGTTGTCGTTGAGGGCAGCCGACGGATTCGTAAGTGCCAGCCGGTCTGCAAGACTACCGAGGAGGAGGCCGAATTTGAGATACTGCAATCCAATATGGTTGTCTCAGTCTCCTAGAATACTCACTGGGAGAACCCCGCATCAAAAAGTCGCGCGATTGGGGTTGAAAAACTACGGCCGAGCACGGAAGATCCAAGGATCCCTGCGTTGCGGAGCGGTGTCCCTGCGCTGACAAGGACGTCAAGAGCCGGGCTGTGTCGGGGAAGTAGGAGCGCACAAGCGGGTGTGGCGCTCCGAGGAGGTCGAGAAGGACTAGGTGCTCGATTGTTGAGCGTGAAGCGTGGGTCTTGAGAAAGAGATGAGGCGGCGCTTCGGATATGGGGGCAGGTACATCGACGCCCATGTTTCAGCGAGGTGTCTGTGTGGGGGAAACGAAAAGTGGGAGAAATGTATGAGTGGAGGGGGAGGAAGAGAGAGAGAACAGACCGTGCACCACAGATGAGGTTCTATGGCCGTCCAGCCATGAATGTCTCTTCGCCATCGGAGAGCAGCAGCTGCAATATCGTTTCAGCCGCTACTCGTCTACATCCTCATCTTCTAGACCAACTCGGCTTGTCCCACGCGTCTCTGCGCGGGCATCGAGTAAAGTGTCGGGCATTTCGAAGATATCGAGCATGATGGCGCAAGGTGCGGTAAAAGAGAGAAAGACAGGAAGTAGGTGGACATGCCTAGTTCTCGGGGTAGGAAGGGATGAACTTGCTGTCGAAATGTGCGTCCAGCACTGCGCGCCTTGGTGCGTCTGAGTCCTCGTTGCTAAAGTGTTTCAGGCCACATGGTCGTGTCCACGATCCCGTCCTCTAATATGTGCCAATTGGGCTTTCGGAGCGTTGACTCGGTAATTTCGAACACAATTGCAGGCACGACGAGGTCATATTTCTTACATCATGTGACCGTCACGCGACACTTTTTCTTCTGGGATGGAATCCGATGGATACATGGTAATTTACTCCCCGAGGGTCTTATACGACACAATCGAACCGGGTCATTCGTCATTAACAGAGTGAAGAGTGCTGGCGCAGCGCGCAGGTGGAGAACGCAAGGCACGACCACCAATCAACACGGTGCGTAAGGAACCAAGTGCCGTCCACATCGCCATCCCAATAGTACCCAACGGTACGCGAGGCGATCTTCATCGCGGAACTCAACACGAACGAATTGTTCAGTAAGCTGGGGTATGTCTGATTCGTTTCCCCTTGTCCGTTATCTCATGGAAGGATATGTGACCTCGGAGAAAATCTGGATATCCCTCGGTGAGTCGGTGACTTCTCGAGCTCTTGCAGATGCCCAGCAAGTCTGCGGCCCGAATCGCGCAGACCTTCACCGCGACGGACCATAGTGCTAAGATCCAGAGCGACCAGTGGGAGGAGCAGCCTGATTTGTATGAACACACAGACGGAGTTGGGACAATCTCCCCAGTTACGAGACATGGTTTTGAGGCAAAGTACAAATCTACCCGAGGAAAATCGCATCCCGCCTTCCGCATTTCAATTTAGATTTCTCGGATACAAGGGAGGTGTCGTCGTGGACTACAGACTTTAAGGCATCAAGATTCGCTTGCGCGAGTCGCAGCGCAATTTCACCCTGCAGGACGTTGACGAGGCAGAGTTCGAAAATAGCCAGCTCGTTTGACTATACAAATCCGGTCTATCTAAACAGGTTCGTGGTCTTATCCTTTCTCGTCAACACCAACCTAAAAGCGATTTTCCAGACTTGCAGTGATGGGGTTGGAAGTCCGTGGTGTCGATAAGAAGGAGTTAATAAAGCTTCAAATAGCCAAGGCGTCCATCCACCTTCCAGCGACTCGTTAGAGAAACTGTCGCATCTTCTCACGAGACACAATCAATGTGGTAGGCTTCATCTAGCATTCGTCCTTCAGCATTTGAGCAAGCTCATATACGATTTCAAGGACAACAATGAAAGCCATCGGACGCGCTTTCTTTGAACACCTTCTTCGCTTCTTCAAGTGCGTGACTCATTATGTGAGGCCAAATTCAGGGCCGGAATTCCAGTCCCAAAGAGCCTCCAGCTAGTAGGCGTCGCCGACGAGAAAGAAGCCGTCAATGAGGAAGGATTTACGGTGCGCTTCTTTGTGAGTCCACAGCCGTATGGAAACGGCAATATCCAGTCTGTGTGCAAGAGAAGGCAGATGAACCACCAAAGTACTTTATATTTGGGTTATTACACGACAGGAATTTCGCAGGACCTTTATGTACATGTGATCCTGTGGCTGATTATCTAAAGTATATGATGGTAAGGTTCTCAGTCTAAAAGGAGAAGACGGCTACGAGCACTCGGAATCAAAGGGATGAACCGCAGCAGAAAATGCAGACGTCTGAAAGTGATGAAAGCGGTGTCAAGTCAGATAAAGGACTATGCAGTGCGATTGAACTCCGAGTCGTCGCACGAAATCATACGGCTATCCTTTGAGAGTACAACATACAGCAAGTCCTAATCTAAAGCGTTAGGGCAGACTGAAATAAGTAACATAATCCCGAATTGAGAAAACAGAGAAATATTAGTCCAACTTCCACTAGTTCTGGGCTGATGCATCTGCGCCATGCGCGAGAAGGATTTGAGTGACTTCCAGTCGCCCTGCCTGTGACGCCAGATACATTGGAGTCCGGCCTTCCTTGTCCTGAGCTGACACATCCGCACCATGCTCGATCAGCATGCGAACGACTTCCAGTTGCCCCGCTTTCGACGCTAGATGTAATGCAGTCTGGCCGTCCTTGTCCTGGGCTGACACATCCGTACCACGCTCAATAAGCACATGAGCGACTTCCAGTTTTGCCGCTTCCAGTTTCTCTGCTTCCAGTTGCGCTCTCCGTCTTGCCGCTCTCCGTCTCGTCGCCCTCGGTTCCACCGCTTGTAACGCCAGATGCAATGGGGTCTGGCCATCTTTGTTCTGTACTGACACAGTCGTGCCATGCTCGATCAGTATGCGAGCAACTTCCACTTCCGCCGTTTGCAACGCCAGATGTAACGGAGTCTGGCCGTCCGGGTCCTGGGCTGACACATCCGCACCACGCTCGATAAGCATGCGAGCGACTTCTGGGCGATTGGAGTCATAACGATATGGATCCCTGAGGGATACCAGATGTAATGGGGTCTGGCCATCCTTGTTCTGGGCTGAGACACCCACGCCACGCTCGATCAGCATGCGAACGACTTCCATTTGCCCCGCTTTCGACGCCAGATGCATTGGGGTCTGGCAATCTTTGTTCTGTACTGACACACTCGCGCCATGCTCGATCAGCATGCGAGCAACTTCCACTTCTGCCGCTTGCAATGCCAGATGTAATGGAGTCTGGCCATCCGCGTCCTGGGCTGATACATCCGCACCACGCTCGATAAGCATGCGAGCGACTCCTGGGCGATTGGAGTCGTAGTGATATGAATTATCGAGGAGGGATACCAGATGTAATGGGGTCTGGCCATCTTTGTTCTGGGCTGACACACTCGCGCCGCGCTCGATCAAAATGCAAGCAATTTCTCGTTGCCCTGCTTGCGACGCCAGATGTAATGGAGTCTTGTCATCCTTGTCCTGGGCTGACACATCCCCGCCACGCTCGATAAGCATGCGAGCGACTTCTGCGTGGTTGGAGGAGTCACCATGTGAATCCATGAGAGACACCAGATGTAATGGGGTCTGGTCATCCTTGTTCTGGACTGACACGCTCG